>RJWJ010006851.1:24882-60403 GCA_004363605.1 Indri indri | reverse complement strand
AAATCCATTATGATGGTACAAGTGAGTGACATCTCCGTAAGTACAAAATCCCCACACTTCGGGTTGAATCCAAAGGGCTGGAAAGAAATATAGAATAGAGGTTGAGAGGTGTTAGGCAGGAATGGTTTCTGAAAATAATTTGTAGGCCAAATGTGATGGATTGGCAAGGATAAATTAGCATTTCTCTTTGTGGAAGGAATAGCACGGGCCAAGTCATGGAGGTGGTATGGCAGGAAGGAAGAATTGTGTGGAGGAAAGTGATTGCATTAGATCACATTAGCTTCACTGAAGTGGAGAAACCAGATTAGAGAAAAGAGATGGGAACGCTAAGGAAGGCAGCTGCCTAAGCCAAGGACTGCATCATCTACAGGTAGAGAAGTGAGTCACTTGGGTTAGAGCAGAGAGATGGGCTAGGGAAGAGGAGAGGGAAGACAATAGGAAGGGAAAGGGAGAACTCACAGAGGGCATGGCAGAGTGAGGTGTTTGGGGCTAGAGTTTCTGCACCTACTAGGTTCAAGGAAAGCAATTCCTCACCCAGGAAAGAAAGCCAGACTTCGTGTTTATATCATTAGCCTGTGGACCTTGAATGAAGTAGAGAATTCATTCAACAATTATACATTGAGTACCTGTGCCAGCCAATAGGCCAGACCCCGGGGGATATAAAAGTCAGTGAAACAGGACCAGTGTCTGCCCTTGGGGAGCTTACTGTCTAATGGGGGAGAAAGACATCAGTAAGTAATCCCAGTAATTTGTAATTATAGTCATAAGTTGTGACATCAGATGTAGTGAGAGCTATAACGACAGTAGCTGCTGACCAAGAAATCTTCAGATTGCTCTAGTTTCTCAGGTTCCCCTGAGGCTGGAAGGGGGTTATTCTTAATAGGGATCAAGATGATCATACATCCTGGAAGAAATTTCTCCTACATAAAAGGCAAAAACTATTTAGGTACATACATTTGTTTCATGGGATATTTTTTCAGTTTTTAAAAATAAACTTTATTTTGGTAAAGTTTATATAAATTAACCCATATTAAGTATAAAGTTCAGTGAGTTTTAACAAATACACTCTTTTAATTTGTATAATCACAATCAAGATATAGAATATTTTCATCACACCCAAAAACTTCCTTTTTTCACTTCCAGAAGGTCCATTTAGTTTTTATATATTCCTCTTCTTTCCTTATTATGTTCATGTTTTCTTTTAAATACCCAACTATAGTTAGAATATAATAGCTGTTCTACCACATTTATCTGCTAATTCTATCATCTCTGTCATTTCTGGATGATTTCTGTTGACTGATTTTTCTCCTGGTTGTTTTTTTCCCTGCTTCTTTGCATACATAGTAATTTTTGATTGGATGCTAGTATGTTACATTGTTGAATGTCTACATTTTTTTTTTTTTCTGAGACAGAGTCTGGTTCTGTTGCCCTGGCTAGAGTGCCGTGGCGTCAGCCTAGCTCACAGCAACCTCAAACTCCTAGGCTCAAGCAATCCTCCTGCCTCAGTCTCCCGAGTAGCTGGGACTACAGGCATGTGCCACCATGCCCGGCTAATTTTTCTATATATATATTTTTAGTTGTCCAGCTAATTTCTTTCTACTTTTAGTAGAGATGGGGGTCTCGCTCTTGCTCAGGCTGGTCTCGAACTCCTGACCTTGAACGATCCACCCGCCTCGGCCTCCCAGAGTGCTAGGATTACAGGCGTGAGCCACCGCGGCCCGGCCAAATGTCTACATTTTGTAGTCTTCCTTTAAATAGCATAGGTCTTTGTTTTATCAGGGAGTTAACTTACTTTCAGATTAATTTGATATTTTTGAGGCTTCTAAGCTTTATTAAGCAGGTCTAGAGTATATTTTACTCGAGGGCTAGTTTAGACCTTTTAGTCAGCTTTGACTCTTTGGGGTCTCTCCTGAACATCTTGGGTGGTCAGTGAGGTATTTCTCCTCTAATTGGTCAGACTGAATGTTTTCTAGCCCTGTACGAGCTCTGGCAATTGCTCAGTTACATCTCTTCAATTGTTCTTTGCTCGGCCTCGGCCACATTAATATTCAGCAAAGACTTAAGACCCTATGCATATTTTTGGAGCTCTTTGCATACATTCTTCCTTTTTGGAATTCTGCGTAGCATCTTCCAGCTGCCTCAGGTTCCATGAGCTCCAATATCTGTGTCCTCAACTCAGTGAGACTGCCACGTTCTGATTTTTATTATCTGGAATGTACCTCTAGGCAGAAAGAAAGCCAAGGCAATTGTAGAAAGTTAGCTAGTTTGTTTTCTTTCTCAGTTCTGTGCTGCCTGTTGTCCAATGTCTGAAAACAGTTGTTTTATGTGTTTTGTCTAGCTTCCTAGTTATGTATGGCAGAAGGGTAAGTCTGGTCCCTTTTAACTTCATCATGGTCAGAAAAAAAAAGTTCTCTGTTTCACTGGAATTTGATTAGTATAGCTGGTCTTTGAGAAACTGAAAAACCTGACAAAATGGTGTTTGTAAACATAAAGTTCCTCAACTAGGGTGACTGTACTAAGAATAGTGTCAACCTGGGAGACCTTTTTTGGGCAGCCAACAGCCTTGTCCAGGTTATATCACACATCCCAATTCCTTACACAAAGGTTACTGCTGTTGAGTAAGTGAATTA
Organism: Indri indri; assembly: GCA_004363605.1. Taxonomy (NCBI): domain Eukaryota; kingdom Metazoa; phylum Chordata; class Mammalia; order Primates; family Indriidae; genus Indri; species Indri indri. The sequence goes on along the minus strand of RJWJ010006851.1, from coordinate 57,773 downwards.
TTGAATGAACATAATTAAATTTAAGCATTGTCTTTCTAGGACTCAAAAGAAAGACCTGACTGATATGCTTTATCCTAAGAATTTACTAACTCCTTATCTGTTGGCCAAGAAGGTATCTAATCATACTCATCATGAGAAACAAGACCAATTTGTCAGAGAATGAATATTCATCATATGTGTGGTGAAAGCTTGCTGATGTTCTCAGTAAGGAAAAATAACTCACAAAGTAGTGACATGTTTCACTTCATACTTTCTTTTCTAAAGCACAGTGTAAGTATAGATTTTTTAGCATGATTCTGGATCTAGATTGCCTAGGTTCAAATCCTAGTTCTATCATTAACTAGCTGTATGACTTTGGGCGAGTTATTTAAACTTGTTGGACCTCAATTTTCTTCTTCTGTAAAATGGAGATAATATACAAGGCTGTCTGGAAAGTATCCAGCCATTGTTAATACAATGAGAATGGCTATATGGCTGGAAGCTTTCCAGACAGCCCTTGTATACCTCATGGGACTGTTGTGAGGATTAAATAATAATATATGTAAAATGCCCTAAACCACTGTCTGACACGCATAAAAGTTTAATAAGTACTAGCAATTATTGTTATTTAAGAGGATGTGCCTTGATTATATATCTCTTATAAAATAAATTATTTTTTTTTCCAGGGACAGGGTCTTGCTTTGTCACCCAGGCTAGAGTGCAGTGGCCCGATCATAGCTAATTGTAACCTCAAACTCCTGGGCTCAAGTGATCCTTCTACCTCAGCCTCCTGAGTAGCTGGGACTACAGGTGGACCCCACCACACTTGGCTAATATTTTTGTTTTGCATAAATGAGGATCTCACTATGTAGCCCAGACTTGTCTCATAAAATGAATTCTTTATATGTCTTTGGTATGGGTAATTACTTATTTTTAGGTGATAACACTTCTAATGTAGGATTTCAGAATAATAAGCTTTGAAAGAATAAAATTGCATACACTATGGTTATGAATAAATTTACTAAATGGCCATCATTTGCCTTTTAAAGGTACTGAGCCTCTAAAACCAGACTTTTAGTAGTGATTATTCCTTGTTTGTTTGGGGATTGTAGCTAAAAAGACCTGCCTTCTATTTAAGTGTTCTTTTCATATTGGAAAGATGAGAAGGGTGTTTCTCAGCAGCCACTATTTTTAGAATTTGTGCTCTGGGACCACAATTGATGTTTCTTCAAGGGAGCTAATCCCAGTCTCTTTTGTTATGAGGCTGATGTGCATTCTTCTCCTACAATTTCTCCATAAACCAAAGGAAGCTTCAAGATGCCTTTACTGTGGTAGGTAATTCAAAGGCCACTGAAAAGCTGAGTTTTAGCTTGGCCAAATCTCCCCTCTCAAAGAGGATTTCTCCTAGAACTACCTGTTTAAGGAAATGAAATGTGTCTTCTTGTAGACATTTGGGCAAAGGTAGAACTAAATGATCTTCCCTGAGCCCCCAAAGTTACAAAAATCACGTCCGGATTTGCCCCTGGAATTAAAAACATGAAAATATTAATGCTCAGTACCTATTCCATGTACATCGCATTTTAAAAAACCTTTTTATTTGGAAATAATTTTGAGCTTACAGTTTTACAAGTTGCAAAAATAAGAATAGTATAAAAAACACTTGGATACCCTTTTCTCAGATTTACCTATTAACATTTTGCTCAATTTGCTTTATCATTTGCATTCTCTCTCCCCACCCCCATATAAATGACCTAGCTTCAGATATAACATAGTGTCACTTCTGCTGCATTCTGTCATTGAAGCAGTCACAAAGTTCTGCCTAGGCTCAAAGGGTAGGGAAATAATCTCCAGAAACATGTGTATATGTGTGTGTGTGTCTACAGAAATATGTATATATAGTCACCAAATATGTATGTGTGAAAAAATGTATAGATTTATTTATTTATTTAAGAGACAAAGTCTGCCCAGGCTGGATGGAGTGCAGTGGCACAATCACAACTCACTGCAGCCTCGAGCTCCTGGGCTCAAGTGATCCTCCTGCTTCAGCCTCCCCAGTAGCTGGGATTGCAGGCACACACCACCATGCCCACTTAGAGTTTGTTTTTCCTGAACCATTTAAAAGTAAGTTGCATATATCTTGGTCCCTTTCCTTGAAATAAACTCAGTATATACTTAGTACGAACAGGTGTTCAAGTCAAAAGGCACTGTACGTGAGGAACCACACCTGAGGAGCCTCAGTCACACCTGGATCTGATCTGAATGATGAGCTCCTAGACCCCAAGCCTGAACCTGATGCCATGATAGGGGTTTTGGAGGAAGGGGTGAATGTATCTTGCCTCTAGGAGGAATCTAAACTATTGTAACCAGAGGACAGACTGTAACACAACAATATTTCTGGAGATTATTTCCCCTCCCCTTGAACCTGGGCAGAACTTTGTGACTGCTTCAATGACTAGAACGCAGGAGAAGTGACACTGTATTGCACTTGAGGCTAGGTCATAAAAGGAGATACAGATTATGCTCCCTCCACTGCACCCTGCTCTACCCGTCTCTTGCAGGATGCTCACCTTTGGAACCTAGCCACGCTGTTGTGAGGAAAGAGGAATTACAGTAGGTATAATTGACAGCTCCAGCTAAGATCTCAGCTGACAACTAGCATCAACTAGCAGACGTGTGTGACCAAGACTTCAGAAGATTTCAGTCCCTAGCTTTCAAGCCACCGCAGCAGACATTAAATGGAGCAGAGGTTAGCTAGCCCCACTAAGCCTTTCCTGAAATGGAGATTCATAAGGAAAATAAACGTTGTCATTGTTTTACACTATTAAATTTTTGCAGTAATTTCTTGTGCAACGACAACCCAGAATCACACACAGTAGCATAGGCATGCTCATTTGTGTAAACAAAGACATATGTGCTGTACTAGAATGTGATTCTGATTAGTGCTTTATCATTTCAGAAAAATAAGAATAAGAGATCAATGAGAGATTGGAGTATTGAGGATAGACAAAATACTGCTCCGCTACCAGACTTCTCCTTTCGAGGAGACAACTGCTAGAACGGAAGATCTTTATATTAGTGTTTGTACAATGCAAAATTGGGTGTGGTTAATAAATGCACACAATGACCTATTAACTAGAATTCCACTTTTCCCATTTTTGTTTTTGTTCCATTCCAACAGAAACTAGAATATTTTGGATGACTTAACATCTTTTTCCAGAAAGATTGCCCATGAGGCTAGTACATGGTCTAAGTACTAATTAAGGGAGAGTTTGTCTCAGTGGGGGAAATTTGAACCCTTTCCCTATGGATTTTCTGGGGACAATCTTTGTATCTACTGGCTACTCCCTTAGATTTTTTTTGTGTGAATTGATTGGGTTGTTAATATTATCTACTAACGTACACAAAAGTTTGGGCCCCATCAATTTTTTTTGAGTGACATCCAGGCTGAAGTTCATGCATATGCAGACCTACTTTTAATCCTTAAATATCCTTAATTATCATACTCTGACCTAATTCACCCTTTTAGAAAAGTTTTGAGAGTGCTTATTGTCCCCAAAACATCCTGTTAAGTATTGCCCTATTGATAGCTCAAAGAGATCACAGCAAAACAGAAATCTGACAAAAACCAACGAAGCTCTTAAAATCTACTTAAAAGCATTCCTGAACTGCTTATAATTCCTAACAAGTGTTCAAAGTGAGAAATATTACCTTGGTGATAATGGATTTTGATTTTTCAGTTGTTTTAGGAGCCAGCTTTGAAATTGTTGGTACAGAAGACATTTCTGATGAGGGAGAGCTTCTTATCTTTTCCAGTCCAGTTCTGCTTTATATCTCTGTGACTTTACTCACACTTTTCTTTTTTTCTTGGCATGCCCTCCCCACTTCTTTGCTTTCCTACCTCTCTGGCTTTGCCTTCTCAGTCTTATTGCTAGTTCCCATCTCCCTGAACTTCTAGTGTTGGAAACCCTAGTTACCTTGGGAGTGGGTCATACCCTTAGAGATCTCATCCAGTCTCATAGCTTTAAATACCATCTAATGACTGCTCAACTTAAATCTCCAGCCTGGACCTTTTTAAACTTCAGACTTAAATATCTTTCTATTCAACAACTCCACTTTAATAGGTATCTCAAATGTAACGGTCTAAAGCTGAGCTTCTGATCTTGATCTATAAGGCTTCTCCTCCTATTGTCTTCCTCACCTCATCTCATTGCAGTTACTTGGGCCACCAAGTTTGCAGTCATCCTTGAATATTCTCTATCCCAATCTAATCTATCAACAAATTCTGTTGGCTCTTCTTTCAAAATAATTTCTGGGGCCCAACCTCTCACCCCTTAACCCTCACTGCCTAGATTATTGCAGTAGCCTTCTAATTGGTCTCCCCATGTTTGTCCTTTTGTCCCTTCTCACCTCACTACAGCCATTTTCAACACAGCAAAGATGTTCTTTTAAAAATGGCTGGCACAGTGGCTCATGTTTGTCATCTTAGCACTTTGGGAGGCTGAGGCAGGAGGATCCCTTGAGGGTGGGAGGACCCCTTTGGTCCAGGAGATACCAGTCTGGGCAACATAGGAAGACCCTGTCTCTATAAAAAAAAAAAAAAAAAAGTATGACATTTTAAATATCTCTTTTTCATTCAAAAACCTGCAACAGCATCCCATTTTCCAAAGAGAGAGAGCCACGGTCTTTAAGAAGGATTTGCTCCCAACCACTTCCCTCATTGTTGTAGTCACATTAGCTTCTTTGCTGGTGCTTACACTTGCTGGAAGTGTTCTTGCCTCAGTGCCTAGGACAGTCTTCCCTTGGATATCCACAAGGTTTGCTCCATTATCTCCTTCAGATTTTGGCTTAAATATCACTTTTGGTCCCCTCTGACCATTCTATTTTAAATTGCAACCTTCACGTCAGCACATACTGTCTCCCTCTTCTGCAATTTTTCCCAATAGAACTAACAACTGACTTACTGTTATTATACTTATTTTATCTTTCTTTTCCTATTAGAATGTAAATTCCATAAGAGCAGTAATTTTTACTTTGCTCAATTCCATATCTTCAGTGCCTAAAACAATGGCTACCATATAGTAGGCATGCTGGATTTGTTGGAGTAAATGAATAGCTGATTTCTTATTTATCCTTTAAGACTCACAACCCCCAGGCTTTCCTTCCTCTTCCCACTCCTTCAGTCTGGACCAATACTTTTTCTTAGTCTAGGTTCCCAAAATATCCTATATTTATCTTAATCATATAGTACATCCCAGAGATTTTTTTAAAAAGTCATCTTTGTATTTCTTAGGATTTAGCACACAGAAAGTGCTTTATAAATATTAAAATGAACTATTTGCAACATTTATACTACATGTAGAGCAGTGGGAAGATGTTAAATAGGCATGAGTGAGAGACTTGCCAACTTCCTCTTTTTTATATGACTTTCCTTCCTCTTTCTAAGAAGCCCAGATTTGATTCTCTTCCCTCTTCCCCTTACTAGCATTCCAGTGACTAAACAGAGTTGCCAAAAAACTTTTGACCAAATGCTACTTTATAGCTTTCAAATCCTTTTGGAAGAAAATATTGGGATTCTTAAAGACGTTAACTGTTGGATCAGTACTACCAAGCACAAACTTTTACCTAAACTTAGAGCCACAAATCACGTGCTTCATTTCCTAACTCCTTTTAAGATGCCAGTGATTAACTCCATCCCCATTCCTACTGTAAATCCCTGAGAGTTTCCAGATTATACCACAATTACTGGCTATTAAATAGCTATATGTAGGCAGGCATCTCTCTGCCTCGGAATTTTTTTTTTCTTTTTTGATACAGAATCTTGCTTTGTTGCCTAGGCATGAAGGCAGAGGCATGATCATGGCTCACTGCAGCCTCAAACTCCTGAGCTCAAGTGATCCTTCTGCCTCAGCCTCCCAAGTAGCTGGGACTACAGGTACAAGCCACCATGCCCCGCTAATTTTTTCTATATATTTTTAGTTGTCCAGCTAATTTCTTTGTATTTTTAGTAGAGATGGGGTCTTGCTCTGGCTCAGGCTGGTCTCAAACTCCTGAGCTCAAACGATCCACCTGCCTCGGCCTCCCAGAGTGCTAGGGTTACAGGCGAGAGCCACCATGCCTGGCCTGAATGTTCTATTTCTTTCCCATTCTTAGTTTTAGCTTAGGTATCTTGTGAATCTTAAGCTCTTAAGGGATGGGTCCTGTTGAAATTTTCCCAATTTTAGGCTCTTTTTCAAGAATGATAAACAAAAAGGAGAAATAACTTTAACTGTAGACCAGAGAATGATGTATTAATATCTTTAGCTATTCTCCCAATATTTTGTCCAGGTTTAAAATGAAAATGAACTTCATGTCGGAAAAGCAGGGATTCATTTCTTTGTTGGTAGGATTTGTAATGGGTAAAGGGTAATGTAAAAACTCTGCTTCAGCCAGGTGTAGTGCCTCATGCCTCTAATCCCAGCACTTTGGGAGGCAGAGGTGGGTGAATTACTTGAGGCCAGAAGTTCAAGACCAGAGGCAACATAGCAAGTCCCTGTCTCTACAAAAAATAAAAAGTAATTAGCCGAGGATGGTGGTGCTTGCCTCTAGTCCCAGCTACTCTGGAGGCTCAGGCAGGAGAACCACTTGAGCCCAGGAGTCCGTCTCTCCAAAGAAAAAAAAGGGGGGGGGCTTTAGTGTAAATAAAAATATAACACATGTGACCACATCCTTATATTGTGTCACTCAAAAGTAACAAGTCCATAATACTGGAAACTCAATTCTCTTATTGTATAGTCACACTTCATAGAGTGTTGGTTTGACATTGTGGCAATGAAGTTATACATAAATCAGGTGCCCTTCCACGCCTCTTGATTGTATTGATCTCCTCATCTCTAGCTTCCCTAAGCTTCTTTGGCAAGTACTATTAATGAAATGATTCTGTGCTATTCTTATCATTTCTCTGGGAGTACCAATAGGAACACTATCATTTAGGTTGTCCAACTGGAAGTAGAAATTATATACCAATCTCCCATGCTTTAAATCTCCATATGGACAACCCTTTCACAGGCATGCAATTACAGTTAAAGCAATGGTTTACTAAGTACAACCAAATACTTAAAAGTGAGGTGGCTGGCCAACTCTTCAATGTATTACGTGAATTATAGTGAAATTGAACAAGCTAAATGATTAATAGAATTCCTTTCAGCAGGATAAGTAGACTTCAGATTTTCTACATTGTCAAAGTTAAGTACTGTATCAATTTCAAGTTATAGAGGGATGTTTAACATTTGACTGCCTACTACAGTGTAATACAAACTAAAAGGCAGGTTTTAATTCAAGTTTAACATTTAAAATTCCCAGCAGACATAACTATCTGTTTCGCTGCCTTCAATAATGTGCTTAATTTAACTCAAAGAGAAATATTATTTCTTAGTTTGCTATCTCAATTTAAAAATTTTTTATAAGTGTTTAATCCATAATAAATTTTGTGATGGAGTGAAAAATTTTATGGCCCTAGGGGAAGACAGGCCTGAAACTTAAGGAGGAAATTTTAAAAGTTCCTGTGCTCTAAATCTTCCATTATAAAGTTTATACAGTCATGCACTGTATAATGACATTTTAGTCAATGAAGGACCACCTACATGATGGTGGTCACATAAGATTGTAACACTATTTTTACCGTACCTTTTCTATGTTTAGATATGCAAATAACATTGGTTCCAATTGTCTATGGTAGCAAGATGTACAGATCTGTAGCCTAGGAGCAACACACCATACCATATAGCCTAGGTGTGCAGTAGGCTATACCATCTAGGTATAGTGTACAAGTAAGTACACTTTATGACATTCACATGACAAAGTCAGGTAACAATGCATATCTCTGAATGCATCCCTATCTGTAAACGATGCATAATTGTATTCTAGTCTTTCCTAAGTATTTTGTAATCATTTACTATCTCATGAGATAGATAAATTCCAACTCTAGTCCCATCTTTCAAGTGGGGCAAGTGCCACAAAGAGATAAATTAATTTGTTCCCAAGTCCAGTGTAAATCAAGTGAGTAGATAAGCATCCAGGCCTATCCTTTGTGTAGCAAAGCTATCTTTAGGTACTGATTGTTTAGGACAGTAATAATGCCTAGGGTACGTTGCCATTGAACTTTTTTTTTTTGAGACAGAGTCTCACTCTCTTGCCTGGGGCGAGTGCCATGGCGTCAGCCTAGCTCACAGCAACCTCAAACTCCTGGGCTCAAGTGATCCTTCTGCCTCAGCCTCCCAAGTAGCTGGGACTACAGGCACGTGCCACCATACCTGGCTAATATTTTTTCTGTTTTTAGTTGTTTGGCCAATTTCTTTCTATTTTTAGTAGAGACAGGTCTCACTCTTGCTCAGGCTGGTCTCGAACTCCTGAGCTCAGAATGATCTGCCCGCCTCGGCCTCCCAGAGTGCTAGGATTACAGGCATGAGCCACCGCGCCCGGGCCGCCATTGAACTCTTAAGGGTTTCTTTCTCACAGCTGAGCCCTTACTTAAGATTCACTTCCCATTAATTAGCATAATCTAACTCAGAACTGTACTCTGCAGGCTGAAGATGACTGAGTTGTTTTGTGTGAAGATGTCTGTCTACACTGAACTAATGACCTGGAAATTAAAGGCTTTGAAATACATTCCCAACACCCTGATTCATGGCCTTTTAGTAATGCAACTAATCTGAGGTCTTAAAATTAACTGCCTCACAGTCAACTGGAAAGGGCGGTGCTGTGGCTATGTCACGCTGCTGATCTGGTCTGCCAGGAAAGGTGAGTAGAGACACAGAGTATTACCCTTTTTCTCTAGCAGGGCATATTAGAATCTGCTGGTTTTAGGAACTAAAATCCTTTTGCTAGCCCTAAATTACCTAACTGGCACCTTGAGTCTAATCTAATCCAGATGGTTTTCAATGTTGCTTCCTTATTTAGAAGCTTTGTAACTGTGACTGTCAAGTTGACAACGAAAGTAAACTAAAAGGAGTTAAAAAGTGTGAACTAGAGTAAAATTTTAAGGCCCACCCTCCACCCCCTGCGCCACCACCGGCTGACTGAATGGACCCCCTTGTGGCCAAAGGAATATACTAAAACTAAATTGCCTCCCAGCAGGAAAGAGGTCAGACATGCCTTATCATGTCCCCCCTCCCTTCTTGGGGACATCCTTTGTAACCCATTAACAGGCCTAAGGGTATTCAAGACAAACCTGCAGGTCCTCAATTTACACAACAAATATATGTCAGATGGCTTATCTCTAATTAAGAGCTTCCTATCTTAAAACATTCCAAGCCTCTAGACAAAGCTTCATGTCTTTAACCAATTACAAGCCAAAGACTCTTTAAACCCACCTATAACCTGTAAGCCCCCACCCCACCCGCCGCCCCCTCGGCTTTGAGATGGCCCACCTTTTCGGGCCAAACCAATGTATGCCTCCGACGTATTGATTTTGACTTTACCTGTAACCCCTGTCTCCCTGAAATGTATAAAACCAAACTGTAACCCAACCACAGCGAGTCCACATGCTCAAGCCCTCCTGAGTGTGGCCGGGTCGTGGTCCTCAAATTTGGCTCAGAGTAAATCTCTTTAAAATTATTTTACAGAGTTTGGCTCTTTTTTTTCTGTTAACGAAAGCATGGAACTGAATAGTAATTCTATTGTACATATATACCACATTTTGTTTACCCATTCAAGACACTCCTAGTTGTTTTCACCTTTTGGCTATTGTGAATAATCCTGTTATAAACATGGGTGCACAAATAGCTGTTCACATCCCTGGTTTCAATTCCTTTGGTATATACCCAGAAGCAGATCTGGGAAATTCTGACACATGCTACAACACAATGAACCTGGAAGACACCATGCTCAATGAAATAAGCCAGTTATAAAAGAGAACTACTGCATAGTGTCAGTCATATGAAATACTGAAGAGTAGTCAAATTAATAGAAAGAATAGTGGTTGCCATGGACTGATGGGGAGAGCTTCAGTTTTGCAAGAAGAAAAAAGTTCTGGAGATGGGTGGTGGCAATGGCTGCACAATAATGTAAAAGTTCTTAATGCCACTAAAAATGATACTACAATTAAAAAAAAAAAAGCAAGGTACTTCATTCTAAGCCTGTAACTCTCACATTTCTGGCGGAGAGCAACTCCAGGAGTGAAGCAAGACAAGCCTGGTAGCGCGGTTTCTAGAGTCCGCCAGAGGCGGGCCTAGGGCGGAGGAGGTGGGCCCAGGGGCAGCTGGGCCGGGGGCTGGGAAAGGACATCCAGTGGCAGTCCTTTCCCAGGGGCAACAGAATGATGCGAAAGCGAAGATACTCTCAACTTCGTTACAAGGTTCACTTTCCTTAGGGATCTCCCTGCCAGGAATAAGAATTCTTTCGTCACAGGAAAGCCCTGAGATTCTCCTTTCCTTTCACAACTCCCTCCCAGTCAAAAATTTCCTTAAAGGGAGGAGTTTCCCGCCTGCTCACTCATGAACCGCACCCCTCAGACCCTGGTTCCCCAAGATTCCACTTGTCTTGCAAGATAAGTCTCGGCAGCAGCCACGCTAACCGTCAGTCGCTCAGGCCCGCCCGCCAAGCGCCAGGGCGGGTGGGCGTGAGGGGCCGTCCTCGAGCGCCCCGGAAGTCACCGCCCTCCCTCGCCGGCGGAGGCGCCTGGGCGGGCTTCCCGGCTCGGGATTGGCGGGAAGGTGGGGGTGACGCGTTACGTGCGCCGGGGCGGCCCCTCCCCTCCGCTCATGCGCGCAGTTAGCGTGGGGCGGGGTGGAGTGTGTGGCCGTGGGCGGCCATTACCCGGAACAATCCCTGGCCTCGGGTCAGGTGACCCTTGGTGGGGCTGGCAGGAGGAGGGCGGGGGGAGGGAAGAGGGCGTGAGGAGGGAAGGGAAAGGAGGAGAGAGGAGAAGGGCGGAGTAGAAGGGAGGGGAAGGGGGCGGAGTGGAAGCGGTCACGTGATTCGGCATGGGGGCGGTGGCGGCGGCCGGGAGGAGCCGCCGGGGCAGAATCCGCACTTGTTAGTGTGGGGGGTGGTGGGGGCGGGGGACGCCGACACCGTCACCCAGGGACGCCGAGGAGAAGGCGGGAGGGGGGTGGGGGCGAGATCAGGCTCCGACCCCCGGCCGAGGGGATGAGGGGAGCATGGGCGCCAAGGAGTCACGGATCGGATTCCTCAGCTACGAGGAGGCGCTGAGGAGAGGTGAGGGGGGAGGGGTCTGGGCGAGCTGCCGGGGAGGCCGGCGACGGGCTGCCCGGAGGGTGGGTGACCGGGAAAGGAGAGGGGAGGTTGAGGGTGTGGGGCGCCTGAGGCGGAAGGGAAAGGCAGCCAGTGCTGGGGAATATTATGGGGGAGTGAGGTCAGGTGGGAAGCAGTGTTTGGGAATTGGGACCTTATGGAAGGGGGCGAAGCTTTTCCTGAGAGAGGGGCATCAGGCGCTGGCAGGGCAATGTCCGTGCTCTCTGGTGGCGTTGTTGTACTGGATGTGTCCAGGGAAGTCCTCCTCTCCCCCTTTTCTTGGGCGGCTCCAGCCCTTCCAGTCCCCCTCATCCTTCACAGCCATTTTCTCCTATCACTCCTTCATAAAAACCTCCAACACCACCCTAACCTGGTTCCTAACAGCCTTAGCTGGAAGGGAGAGAGGAGGCGGCTACAAAGCGCTCTTCTTTTTGCTATACTGGAACTCCTTCCTACTGGGGAGTCTCTGCCTTTTCCAAGGGCCTTTGCCAGTCTCTTGGGGGCTATGACCAACCCTTCCTGCCACCCCTCACCCTTTGAGCGGCTGACTTTGATAAGAACGACCTGAAATTAAGTTGTGTTTGAGGTGAGGTGAGAGGAGACTTGCCAGCTGGCGTTGCCACAAGACCGTGTCTTAGGTTTCATCTCCTCAGTCGTTGACCAGAGCCTTTTACTGCATTTGATTCCCAGTTCATACTCCCTCCCACCCCATAAAATGGCATTCAGAAGACCAGCATTCTGATATTGTGTTATAGCTCCCTTCAGAGACTGGCCTCGCTGCCAGTCCGGCCTGCTGCTTATTGGCTGTGATGCACAGTATATTGTTAACAGCCCCAGTCCCCTTCCACTTACTCTGATACCGCTGTCCATGAGCACTAAAGCGCACGCTAACTGAAAGTGTCTATTGCACGGTTGATGGCCGGAATATTATGGCTGGGATTTGAGTGTGTGTGTATATGTGTGTGCTTGTGTTTCTTTTCAACATGTAATGCATATTCTTGGTTGGAAGTGAAAAACGTTAAGATTAGGTGCTAGGCATTATTGTTAACAGGTTTCTAAGTCAAGAAACCAGCTATGCTCCAGGTGGTTTTAGTAGCTTAGGATATAAAATGAAAATTAGGTTCAAAGACAGGCATTCAAAATGAGACTTTAGAAGTGAACTCTTGTTCATATATAGGAAGAAGAGGGATAAGTTCAGTGGGCTATCAGGATTTAGATGTATTGATTGAGGACTTATCAGAATAGCAAAAAAACACTTTTTATGTCTTTTTTCCTGTGAAACAGTATAATAATTGTTCTTGTGGACAATCTCATTTGAGTTTTTTTTCCCCGCTCCAATATGAGAAATATTCCAAATTCTTGATGTGTTTCCAGCCCTAGTAGGCTAGTCATTTCCGGGATGCTGTTGAGCCTGACAGATCTGGCCTCAATTAGGCAATAGCTTACATGACATGAAAGAGGACATTAGTCAAACTGATTTACAGCTTAAAGGTTCGGAAGTGTTTCTTCAGTTTGAAGGGTGGGAAGCCAGTGATGCACCTGGCTTTAAGAAATTCTAAAATTAAACTCTTATTCAACTCTAACCTGATAATCTCATTTCAAACTAAGATTGTATGTTTGTAAATACAAATTAACTGTGCATTTTAAACTGATCCGACTGAAGGTTTTTGATTAGTTAAGAAGTGTCGGCCTGTTGAATTATAGAACACATGTATTTGAAGAGGTAGCAAAATGTTTGTTAAAACTTTACTTGTAACTATTATAACTATCGTTTGAAGGAATTCCTCATATCAGTTTTGTTTCAGAGGAAAATTAAAGCAAAGAGAGAAGCAAGTTGATAAAATAGCATTTCTAAATGTAAAAAAGGAGCCTTTTTTTTAAAGTGGGTAACTCATTTATAACGTGATACTGTTTAGTAAATGTCAGACTTTAATATAGAATTTCAGTAAGGTTACAGAAAGTTTGTAAAGCTTTTGATAGAGCTAAAAAATGGTTTGAGAACCTTTTTTGGGCACTTGAATAATGTAAATAGGTACTGAAGCCTGCATCCATTGGTTTCATTTGCTTGTTTATATTGTGTGAAGTGAGTTGGGGAGGGTAGATAGGATTTGACAGACACTCATTAGTCCAATGTGTGTTATATGAATCATTGTACAAGCGAAAAACAAGCTTGATAAAACTACTGAAATACTTGCCCCATTGGCTTGACTTAAAATTATTGAGCACTAAATAATGCCTAACTGTAATTAGGTAGTATTAAAAAAAACCAGATATATATTACCACATACAAACATGGAATTGCAGGCAGTTTATCTTGCAAAGTGGGGCCTTGGAAATAAAGTGTTATGTTATTGACAGATAACACTTACTGGACCTGAGTGGAAGGGCAGTCTAGTGACTTAACTTATATTTTAGAAGCTCTAGAAATTAGGAAGATTGGTTTTGTGTACGGGTTTTAGCTAGATTGCATGTCAGTTATATAAACCTTAATGGTTTTCTGCAAGTGTACTTTAAACATTTTTATGGAGATATATTAATGGTAGCTTTTATTTTTGGCTTCTGTCTTTCTTAAATATCTTGATAAAACACAAGGGAAACCTTGACTCTTGTTTCTATATTGCATGTGTTTTCTAAGGAAGTATACCTGTTGTATTTCATGGGTACTGAGACTTTTAGTAGTTCTCTTCTCTTTATTTCCCCTCCTTATTGCATCAGTGTATGGGTTGTGTATTCATAAAAATGTATTCTAAATGCTTAGAATACAGCGTTCAAAAAATGTCGAATGAAAGATGAGCTGCAGTTTAGAGTATTTTAGAACTCCAAGAAACCTTAAATATGTTCTCTACTTCTTTATTTCTTATTTCTTCTCTGCTTCTTTCTCCTTTTTTTCATCTTTCTGGAAACTGAGGATTATAAGACCTTTTTTTTTTGTGCCAGAATTGGCTGAATTAAAATGGTTCTTAACTTTTAAATTGTGATAATAAAATATAGTGGGCGAATTTCTTTTAATCCCTTTCTTTAATTAGAATTTGGCACTGTATCAGACTAAGTAGCTGAGTGATGAACCATATATAGTGTGATACAGAGTTATACTGTGGATTCATATTTTCCAGTGTCCCCTTGCTCATTTATTCAACAGATTTTTACTAAATGCTAGCTATGGATTAGGCACTGAGGAAACAGATAAACAAGACCCTCTCTCTAGAAGCGTATAGCCAGGGTCAGTGATCCTGATCTACACTGAATTGTATAGAGATGGTCCCTGACTTATAATGGTTTGACATGATTTTTTGACTTTATCATGGTGCGAAAGCTTTATGCATTCGGTAGAAACTATATTTCAGTGCAGTATTCAATCAATGAAACATTCAACACTTTAGTGCAAAATAGGCTTTGTATTAGATGATTTTGTCCAACTGTATGCTAATGTAAATATTCCAAGTGTATTTAAGGTAGGCTAAGTGTATTAAATGCTTTTTTTTTTTTTTTTGAGACAGGGTCTTGCTCTGTTGCCTGGGCTGGAGTACAGGGGCATCAGCATAGCTCGCTGCAACCTCAAACTCCTGGGCTCGAGCAATCCTCCTGCATGAGTCTCCCAAGTAGCTCAGACTACAAGTGTGTACCATCATGCCTGGCTAATTTTTCTATTTTTTTTTTTTGTAAATATGGGGTCTCACCCTTGCTCAGGCTGGTTCTGAACTCCTGGCCTCAAGTGATCCTCCCTCCTCAGCCTCCCAAAGTGCTAGGATTACAGGCATGAGCCACCATGCCCAGCCTTTAAATGCATATTTGACTTATCAACTTAATGGTGGGTTTGTTGGGAGGTAACCCCATTGTAAGTCGAGGAACAGCTGTTTGTGTGTATTAAAGTGTATGCAAGACTACCCATAGGGGGTAGGAATAAACTATTAGAACTTTTGTTTATGGTAGTAATTTGTGTATGTTTAATGACATACACAATATGTTCAAAAGTAGTATATACATGTATGTCATTTATAAATGATTAGCATATGATATATGAAGTGCTACAGTACTATAGAAGGAAGTGCTATAGGAATGCAGAGTGTGTGTGGATATCTGCAATGGCCTGGGTGGTACCCCGGCTCTCTATTCATTTCATAGTAGGTACTCAATAATTGTGTGTTAAGGAATTTAATTTCCAAGTTATTTATAGGTTGTTGTGTTTGCTAGTGGAATAATTAAGCATGTAAAATAGTTGAAGATTCCAGTACTTTTAATTTTGCTTATCCACCAACCTTAAGATGCTCTAAAACATTGAATCCCCAACCAAGATTTTGTTCACTATTTTCTTAGCATTAATATTAAAATTTCATTAGAATTGTACTACCTATGATGCAATGTTTGCTGGTCTAGCATACTGTATCAGTCTATACATGAAAATTGAATTTCACTGTTGATACCTTCTGAGATGCATTATTATTATTTTTTTTTTTTTTGGAGACAGAGTCTCACTGTGTTGCCTGGGCTAGAGTGCCATGGCGTCAGCCTTGCTCACAGCAACCTCAAACTCCTGGGCTCAAGCAATCCTTCTGCCTCAGCCTCCTGAATAGCTGGGACTACAGGCATGCGCCACCATGCCTGGCTAATTTTTTCTATATATTTTTAGTTGTCCAATTAATTTCTTTGTATTTTTAGTAGAGACAGGGTCTCGCTCTTGCTCAGGGTGGTTTCGAACTCCTGAGCTCAGAACGATCCGCCCGCCTCGGCCTCCCAGAGTGCTAGGATTACAGGTGTGAGCCACTGCGCCCGGCCTTGAGATGCATTATTTATTCTCCTTTATTAAAGCACTTATTTGCCTTCATATGAATTTGTTAAATTCACCAATGAGCTCTCTAACATTAGTGTGGAATTGTCAGTATTAGTTAAGCCTTTTATAAGTGTACCTAGTTAGCTAGGTTTTATTACTTGTAAAGGAGAAAAATGAGGCAGTTTTAAATTAGTCTGCTTATATGTATAGCCTTGTAAGTAGTTAAAAAGATGCTGTTCTTCATGATCTTCAATTCATACATTTGGCAGGTCAGTAGCAAAGAGGAGATGAGCCCTGGATTTTGGGGAGTGAGCAGAATGAGGTGACATCACTTGCTGGTTAGTGAGCTCCCCATTTAGCAGACTGTACAGCTGTTGTTTGATTTTTCTTGTTCATTGTCTGTCTTTGTGCTTAGTGAGACTTTACAGTGATAGCACTCAGGGTTGCCTTCCAGAAGGATGTGTAAGTAACTTAGAGTTGACATTGTGATGCCCAACCAATAGGCAGGTATTTTCTCAGGAGGAGAAATGAAGATTTTTGGCACTTGATTATATGCTACGTCATAGGAAAAGTTAGGGAAGTGATTGTTATTCTTGCTGTGGTTGTAGAAAATCTGTTTTTGGAGCACTAGAGTAATGCTGAGAGTTTGAATTAGAAGCTTTAATGTTAAACATCTGCAGTGGTGTGGAGATTTTTATTTATAAATTAAAAGTTGGTGGTTTGATAGTAGTGCTGAGAAGACTAAGATGGGACAGACAATTCTTTTCATATTATATCCAGCAAGCACGGCTTCTTTTTTCATAGTTTGTTTATGCTTCTGCTTTTGCCCATGGGGCCTCATGATATTTGCGTTTAAGTTGAACCTTTCCATCTCTTTTCTACATGCCAGGAAGTCCTCTCATTTAATAATAAAGAGTTCTTGGAGGTTAAAGGTGGATAGTAAATTACTGACACAAAAACCTGATAAAAGTAGCTTTTTGAGTATTTACTTTTATAGTCAGAGACGTATTTATTCTAAGACCTAGCTATTCAAAGATGACCAATATTCAAGGCCTTCCGTTAATACCTTTCTTTATTAGGG
Organism: Indri indri; assembly: GCA_004363605.1. Lineage (NCBI taxonomy): Eukaryota > Metazoa > Chordata > Mammalia > Primates > Indriidae > Indri > Indri indri. The sequence goes on along the minus strand of RJWJ010006851.1, from coordinate 40,716 downwards.
ATTTAATATTATTAACATAAGACTCTTTATTGTAACAGGGAATTCTCAAGCTTATCACTATCTTGTGAATAAGATTCAGGAAAACTGATATTTTGAAACCTTGCTGTAACACGTTTCTTGGAGTCCTTGATATTGGACTGCATTGAAAGCAAAGCTATGTTAAAACGAGGTTTTATGGAGGAAGTTCTCCAGTGCCTCTTTCATTTCTATAACGAAGTTAGGTCATCCCAGCATCTTACCCCTGTGGAAAAAGCCTTTTAACGTTTGCTGTGGTTGTCTTTTGGTAATGACTTGTGAAAGGGTCTGGAGAGATTCCATACAGAAAGAATCCTTGTATTATTATCATCAAGATAGGCCTCTACTAGTCATGGGAAACTCTGTGGTAAATGCCACCACTATTTCAACCCAATTACTAAAGCCAAAAATCTAGAGACATCCTGAGTTCCTCCCTTTCTCTCACTATCTGGCCTATCCCTTTATCTACAGTTGAATCTGTCACCAGTCCTGTTAGTTTGGTACACAGTCCAGTCTGTTAACTTTTGCTTATCTTCATTGCCTCCACTCTAGTCCTAGCTGCCATCATCGCTTGCTGAAAGATACCATGTAGTAGTTTCCTAGTTTCATACAAGCAGAAACTCTTAAAATCCAAATCAGATCTTCCCATGCCTTTCTTTAAAGCCCATATTAATAATTAGGAAAAAAATTTAGTCCTTATAATGGTCTACAAGGCTCTAAAAGTTCCTACTTAAAACTCCAACCTCAATCATAGTAATTTCCCTCTTGGTTTCTATGCACTAGCCACACTATCTTCCTTTTTGTTCTTAGAACACTGTTCTGGCTTACAGCCTTTGCATTTGCCACTTTCTCTAATTTTGGAAAGGCTATTTACAAATTTTTACGTGTCTGGCTCATTCTCATATCTCATGTCCCCAGTTCAGATGGCCTCAGGGAGGCCTTTCTTTATCACTTTATACAACGTGGTATTCTTTTGTCATTATTGCAATATCGTGAATAGTTTCTTTGTAGCTTTTTACCATAATATGTAATTATAATGTATATTGTCAGACATGTTGCTGAATCCCCAGTGCCAGGATTGGTGTAGTGCCAGTGTGTTTTAAGTGTTCTGTAACTATTGGATGTCTGGGTGAATGTATAAATGTATAAATGATGGAGAGAAGATGTGGAGAACTTGAGGGGTAAAAAATGGAGCGTGGACAGATATTGAGTATACTAAGCATATCCATTTCAAAATTTCTTTTCCTGTAATTGAAAAAGTTTGTGCTAAAAGTTTTGAATCGTAGTTAAAAATGTAAAAATGTTAACAGTCTTAAACGTTATGTGTAATTTTGTCTGTTTAGTTCAAATACTTTTACCTGGTGTAAATCCCTGAGAGACTAATATGGGAGTATGTATTGTGCTTATTAACACTTGAGAATGCCTTTTGGTTATGTATAAAATTTAATAATTTTGCTCATGAAATGATCACTTTTATCTGATGTTGTTCATGTACTTTTTCTCCCTGACAAGTATCATCCTGCTGCCATATATGAGGTTAGAGTCGGAAGTGTATTTGCTTAAAGCGTTGTAGAGAGTTAACTTTGAAAGTTGAGAATAAAAGTTCAACATACAGAGCTCTCTCATTGCTTCTAAATAATGATGATTTTAAATTAAATTATGCTACTTTATATTACTAGCTTTTTTTTTTGGTTTAAGATTCTTTTTCTCTTATATTCCATGGCTAATGCTTTTTTCCAATTTTTATTTTTATCACAGTGATATATGCACATAATTTAGGATCAAATGATAATATAGGGCTTGTTAGGAAAACAGTACTGCCCCCATTCCCCACCAGTGTTTCTCCAGCCCATGAGCCAATGACTTTGACACTTAGATTTATTAATTGGGTCTTTACTTTTATATTTCAAAATAATATGTTATCTTGCTACCTTTTTTTTTTTCCACTTAAGGCCTTTTTATTGGCTTCCCGTTATTGAACATGAGGTTAGCTTTTTATCATAACTGCTGCCATCCTCCAAAACACACATATGTTCTTCCTCTCCTCCCATTTCCTCATCCTTAGCACATATATATTTCAATTTTGGTCAGATCAGTGTCACTGTTTACACAATTAGGCCTTTATAAATGCTGTTCACACCTAAGCCATTGAATATACTAGGATTACTTTTCCTGTGTACTTGATTTCCCCCTAAATATTTCATTTATTGATTGATTGAGACAGTCTTGCTCTGTTGCCCAGGGCTAGAGTGCTGTGGTGTCAGCCTAGCTTATAGCAACCTCAAACTCCTGGGCTCAAGTGATCCACCTGCCTCAGCCTCCCAAGTAGCTGTGAGTACAGGCATGTGCCACCACGCCAGGCTAATTTTTTCTACTTTTAGTTGCCCAGATAATTTTTTCTATTTTTAGTAGAAATGGGGTCTCACTCTTGCTCAGGCTCGTCTCCAACTTCTGACCTCAAGCAATCCTCCTACCTCGGCCTTCCAGAGTGCTAGGATTACAGGAGTGAGCCAGTGTGCCCAGTTGTGAACTCATTTTTAAGGCCAGATTTTAAGCATCTTCTCTGTGAAGCAAAACCCTGACAAGATTATTAGTCTTGAAATTAGGGCACTGTATTATTTTTTATTTCCAGAAGCTAGTATAGTGGCTGGCATGAAGTACATGTTCATGGGCAAATTGGCATGCATCTTTCCCCCTGAATTATGTGGCTTGCCAAATCCTTATTTGTCAAAACTAAGCGCAGAAGTTAAGTTCTCTCAGAAGCCTTCCCTGACATTAATCCTGCTTTCTTTCCCCTGTTTTGCTGTAACAAACTTTCACTGTAGTAGTTATCCCACTGCATTACAGTTGATAGTTTAATTGGCTGTCTCTACTTTTTGGGAATTCTGAAATGGTGAAAATAAGAATTCAGGACCTAGATGTTATCTGGTAGGGGCTTGTTAAAATGTTGACTGAATGAATAGGACAATTTAGTGCTGTGTAAATAAAGGAGAAGGCTGATAATACAACTAATAGTAATAGTCTGGTAAACTGCTTTTTACAGAGCAAATTATGTTTGTTTCATGACATTTATGCAAATATTCAAATGTTCCAGGAATGTAAACATTTAAAATTTGAGTTGTAAATAATGTCTCCTGGCTCTAAACTAAAATCTATGAAGCAGTTAGTAGTAAATACAAAGGAAAAAGGAAACATCTTATAGGCAAGGACTAACAGATTTCTAATTCGTGTTATAATTAACACCTTTTTTTAAGTTTGGGTGCTCACTTTTTGAAGTGGTGAGCCTTGGTTTTGATTTGTTCTGAGACATTTCTGTTAAACAGCAAAGTACTTAGTTGGAGTGAATAGGGGACATTGGAAAGTCAATTCCAAATTCAGTGCAACTCCCATTTGATGCAATTCCGACGACAGAGTGAGACCCTGTCTCCAAAAAAAAAAAATACATCCAATTTTTGGAACCTTCGGAATCATTTTTCCCCCATATAATTTACATAATTTAATATGTATTCCTACTTAAAATGTTTAACCTTTTCTCTACAATGATCATTATGTGGGGCCAATTTAGTTCTTCTCATTTCATATTTCTGTGATTTCTCTTATCTAGAATGACTTCTCTGCTTTCATCTATTCTAATAATCTCATATTGTACAATGCGTTGGAAAGGGAACATAAATTATGAAGAGTGCATTCTCATTTGAATCTGTCTGTCCTTCTGGACTGAGCCTAAATTTTAACCTCCTTCTCTGGAACTTTCCTGGACTATCTAGCACTTATTTATCTCCTTTGAATTCCTTTGACTCTTAAATTTGTATCCTTTGTATTTGAATATTTTTACATATGTATGGTATTGCTTTATGTGTGTTAATTTAATCTCCCAACTAGATTGAAAGCTTCTCGAGGAGGAAACTTTTTTTTCTTAAAACCGCTTTTCACTGTTTTAAGCATACAAGTTTAGCATATGCTTGATGATTGTGAGAACCATATGGTTATAGTCATTGGTGTCTTTATATGATTGTGATTGTTGCTTTTTAAAAATCAATAGTTATTTTTTACTTACTTTTCTTTCAGCACACCTTTTTACTTTCATTTCCATGTCTTCTTCCAAATGTTAAATAACATATGGCTCATATCTCAAAATTTTAATTTGTGAATTTATAGGAATATGACTGAATTTTGTAATTATAGGTCTCAGAACTGTACTATATGGCACATCTCTATGTGTTAGAATTTTTTACAGGATAGAAAATTGTCGGTTGTACTGGAATTTAGAAGACTTGTGCTCATCTCGTATTTATGTCAGTTTCTATTTATTTATTTTTTAGACAGGGTCTTGCTCTGTTGTCCAGGTTGGAGTATAGTGGCATGATCATAGTTCACTGTAACTTCAAACTCTTAGGCTAAAGTGATCCTCCTGTCTCAGCCTCCCCAGTATCTGGGACTACAGGCATGTGCCACCATGTCTGGCTGATTTTTTCTCATATTTTTTATAGAGGTGGAGTCTTGCGTTGTCCAAGCTGGTGTTGAACTCTTGGCCTCAAGTGATCCTCCTGCTTCGGCCTCACATCTGACCTATTTGTATCACTTTGAGGGTCTGAAAATGCATACACGATGTCTATTGACTAGTGCCTCCTGTGATCCTGGCAAGGATAAGCTAAGCCGAAAGGGTAGACTTTTTCTGTTGATCTTAGTATCCTGAGTCCCTATATCTGGAATATAGTAGATATTTATGCATTCATTAAGTCAGAATACTATAGGTATATTCAGCTTTTCAAAGTTTTCACATTTACTAAGTCCTTCACAATTATCTCCTAATAGTTTTTTTTTAATTTTTTTTTTTGAGACAGAGTCTCACTCTGTTGCCTGGGCTAGAGTGCCATGGCGTCAGCCTAGCTCACAGCAACCTCAAACTCCTGGGCTCAAGCAATCCTACTGCCTCAGCCTCCCAAGTAGCTGTGACTACAGGCATGTGCCACCATGCTCGGCTAATTTTTTTTCTATATATGTTTTTAGCTGTCCAATTAATTTCTGTCTATTTTTGGTAGAGACAGGGGTCTCGCTCTTGCTCAGGCTGGTCTTGAACTCCTGAGCTCAAAGGATCCACCCGCCTCGGCCTCCCAGAGTGCTAGGATTATAGGCGTGAGCCACTGCGCCTGGCCTCCTAATAGTTTTTTAAAAAACGCCTATTTTCCTTAATTTATGCCAGAGCTAATTTGACATTTGCATTGCTTTAAAAACTTTTACAAAAGCTATATGTTTTTCTAATAAATAAATATATGTAGCTTTTTCTCATATATGAGAGAAAAAGCAAAAAATTGCACTAAATTATGATTTCTGACTGTAATAGGAATACAGCTTCCTCATAATCAGTATTGTATTTTCGACTGTGTCTTAGGATCATTGTAATATTTCATGTGAATTTTTGTCTGGTCTTCACAAACTCAGGTATGTACATTGTTTTGGCTTTGCCAACTTTATTATTATTGTGGTAAAATATACATAACATGAAATTTACTGTTTGAATTGTTAATTTTTTTTTTTTTGAGACAGAGTCTCGCTCTGTTGCCCCGGCTAGAGTGCAGTGGCATTATCACAGCTCACTGCAACCTCAAACTCCTAGGCTCAAGCAGTTCTCCTGCCTTGGCCTCCCGGAGTGCTAGGATTATAGGCATGAGCCACCACGCCTGGCCATATTTGAATTATTTTTAAGTGTACAATTAGTGACATTAAGTACGTCCACAGTATTGTGCAACCATCACCACTATCCATTTCCAAGAACTTGTTCATCCTCCCAAACAGAAACTGTACTCATTAAACAATAACTCTTTATTCCCCTTTTCCCCAGTCCCTAGTAACCTTTATTCTACTTTCTGTCTCTAAATAATTTGCCTATTCTAGGTATCTCATATAAATAGAATCATACAATATTTACCCATTCACATCTTGGCCGGATGTGGTGGCTCACCCCTGTAATCCTAGCACTCTGAGAGGCTAAGGCAGGAGGATCGCTTGAGGTTAGGAGTTCAAGACCAGCCTGAGCAAGAGCGAGACCCCATCTCCACTAAAAGTAGAAAAATTAGCCAGGCATGGTGGCATGTGCCTGAAATCCCAGCTACTTGGGAGGCTGAGGCAGGAGAATTGCTTGAGCCCAGGAGTTTGAGGTTGCTGTGAGCTAGGCTGACACCATGGCACTCCAGTCCAAGGTGACAGAGAGAGACTCCGTCTCAAAAAAAACAAAAAAAATTTACCCTTTCACATCTTATTTCACTTAAGATAATGTTTTCAGGCTTCATCCATGTTGCAGTATGTAGCAGAATTCTATTTCTTTTTATGGCTAAATAATTCGTATATATAACATGTTGTAATGTATACATCTGTTATATATACATTCATCTGTTGATGGGACACGCAGGCTGTTTCCACCTTTTGGCTTTTGTGAGTGATGTTGCTATGAACAAGTGCACAAGTAAGTGTTTGAGTCTCTGCTTTTAGTTCTTTTGGGTATATACTTTGCAGTGGAATTGCTGGGTTGTATGTTGTTAATTCTATGTTTAACTTTTTGAGGAACTGCTAAACTGGTTTCCACAGCTACTGCACCATTTTACATTCTCACTAGCAATGCACAAGGGCTCCTTCTAGTTTCTCCATATCCTATACTATGCTTATCTTATGTTTTTTTTCTTTTAATTATAACCATCCTAATGGATATGAAGTGGTATCATTGTGGTTTTCATTTGTAATTCCCTAATGGCTAGTGATATTGAGCATCCCTTCATGTGCTGTTGGTCATTTGTATATCCTTTCTGAAGAAATGTCCATTTAACTCCTTTGTCCATTTTTCAACTGGGATGTTTGCTTTTTCGTTAAGTTGTGGGAGTTCTTTATATATTTTGGATATTAATCCCTTGTCAGATATATGATTTGCAAATATTTTCTCCCATTCTGTGGGTTGTCTTTCACAGTCTTGGTAATATCTTTTGGTGCTCAAAAGTTTAAAATTTTGGTGAAGTCAGGTATATAATTTTGAATTTAATTTTGTATTATAATGTAATTTTGACTTTAAATAATGTTGTAGATTGTGTGGAGGATATAACCACAAAGCTCTGATAAATTGACTCCACAGCTGCAGAAAACCAGAGTAGAAAGAACCCTACTCCCTATACCCAAAGGACCTCCCAAAATAAAGAGAAAATGATACGTGTAAAAGCAGTGGTGCTTGTACTGAAAGCAGGGAGAGCCAAATTTATTAAATCTTAGCCAGAGTGGAAAATCAGGATATTTATTAGGGGACATCAGAAAAGGTTGGCCTTTATTATTGCAAACCTGTACACAGAAGACAGCAGGTAGTCTCTACCTTAAGAATGAAAAATGCCTTGTGTCATTATGAATTCTGAAATTTAACCTGTTGACCCAATTGCTGTAGGGGCCTAGGGCTTATTTGTTACGTGTGCTACTGGAGTAGGGACCATTTGGAGGTTAAGAGGGTGCTTTATGCTGGAGATGACAGTTACGTGTTTTAAAATCTTTTGCTTTTGTAGGCACCCTTTTAATGAAATCTGTGTTTTTAACTTTTTTTATAACTTTCTATCTGGGGGCAGGTTCTCAAAAGATAAACCTATCTTAATAGGCATAAATATAGATTAATAGGTGAGTTTAAGGGGGTGGTAAATACTGACTGAAAGAGGTTTCTTTTAGATATGTAACCTCTCAAATATAGCCCTATGCATATCAAAATTTTATTATGGCAGTGTTCTTTGTGCATTTTTATTAGAGGTTTTCAGCCTTTTATCTAATAACTCTTCTAGAAGTTTTTATCTCTTGGCAGTGGCTTTTTACAACTTAATATATTAGAGAAAACTTTTATTCTAGACCGAAGGCTGTTATACCAATGTTTTATTTATTTATTTATTTATTTATTTTTGAGACAGTCTCACTCTCTTGCCTGGGGCGAATGCCGTGGCGTTAGCCTAGCTCACAGCAACCTCAACCTCCTGGGCTCAAGCAATCCTACTGTCTCAGCCTCCCTAGTAGCTGGGACTACAGGCATGTGCCACCATGCCCGGCTAATTTTTTCTATATATATTTTTAGCTGTCCGATTAATTTCTTTCTATTTTTAGTAGAGACGGGGTCTCACTCTTGCTCAGGCTGGTCTTGAACTCCTGAGCTCAGAACGATCCGCCCGCCTCGGCCTCCCAGAGTGCTAGGATTACAGGTGTGAGCCACCGCGCCCGGCCTATACCAATGTTTTAGTAAAATTTTTTTTTCAAACTTTGAACGCTGTTTAATTGCGAGTGGCTTTATTTGATGATTAATACTTTAATACTGTGTTTAACATTAATGTTGGCTGGGTGTGGTGGCTCATGCCTATAATCCCAGCACTTTGGGAGGCCAAGATGAGAGGATTGCTTGAGGCCTGGAGTTTGAGACCAGCCTGGACAACATAGTGAGACACCGGCTCTACAAAAATATATATTTTAAAAAAAATTAGCTGAGCATGGTAGTGTGCACCTATAGTCCCAGCTATTCACAAGCCTGAGATGGGAGGATCTCTTGAGCCCAGGAGTTTGGGGTTACAGTGAGCTATGACCGGGCCATTGCCATATAGCCTGGGCTACAGAGTGAGACTCTTATCTCAAAGAAAAAAAGCAAACAAAAGCAAAATTAATGTTTAATATTGAGCTATGTAGCTTAGTGCAGTTATAGTAAGGTACTTGCAAGAAATTTGATTTTCTTCATCTTTCAGGAGTTGTTAATTTTCATAAAAAAATCAGATTATAGTTAGCAAAAAATTGGGTGAGAGTGAAAATGCAATGCATATTCTGATTTACTAGATGTTGATTACATACATTGGAAGATAAGGATTATCCCGTGTTTCCAAATTACTTTAGAAATTAAAGATTTTTTTGGAAAAATTAAAACAACAGGTCAAAAATTAATATTTAGTTTTTTCAATTTTCTGTTTTTTTTTTTTTGATTATATTTCACATCTCAGCTCTGATTGACATATTAGACTTATTTCTGCAGCTTTCTGCTAGATTGCTTCTACCAAGGTTGATGAGATAAAGGCCTTATCCGCAGTATCTACTTAGCTCTACTACGTTTAAAACAGAAAAAGGAAAAATAGTGTTCACCAAAGAGAGTTTAGTATGTATTATCTATGTACTTCGTGAGTGTACATGTGCGATGTCTGCTTCTATAAGGCAAATTCTAACGTGCTATATGGTTTATGGTGTATTATAGATGTTTCTTTTTTTTTTGAGACAGAGTCTCACTCCGTCGCCCCGGCTAGAGTGCCATGGCATCAGCCTAGCTCACAGCAACCTCAAACTCCTGGGCTCAAGCGATCCTCCTGCCTCAGCTTCCGGAGTAGCTGGGACTCTAGGCATGCGCCACCATGCCCGGCTGATTTTTATATATATATATTTTTAGTTGTCCAGCGAATTTCTTTCTATTTTTTTAGTATAGGCAGGGTCTCGCTCTTGCTCAGGCTGGTCTCAAACTCCTGAGCTCAAACAATCCTCCCACCTCGGCACTCCCAGAGTGCTAGGATTACAGGCATGAGCCACCACGCCCGGGCTGAATTAAATATTAATTAAATATTTATCAAGCACCTATGCTGTTCTAGGCTCTGTGCTGAGTGCTGGAGATAACCAAGACAAGTAAGATACGATATTACCTTTATAAGGATATGGATAAGGAGCTTATTATCCATATATGATAAAATATAGCAGGGTTATGAAGGAGTAAGTAGTCTGAGGATGAAAGGAAAGAGGAGGTGACATTTTAATGAAGACTTAAAAGAGAATTAAATGTTGTTCAGGTGGTCTTGATAAAAAGTAGGGTGGTATTGACAGACAGGGAAGGAACATTGTAAACAAAGACAAAGGGGAATATGAACTACCAATCAACAGCACTTTTGTAAAATTTATTTTAAAATTATGAAAGCAATATTACAATATTACTGAGATTAGAAAATAAAGGGAGAAAATTTCACTAATGATCCCATCACCTAACACAGCTATTTGCTTTTACTCTCTTTTCAAATTAATGTTTTATATTGTTTTCATCATAACGTACATACAATTTTATATCTTGCTTTTTCTGAGCCGTCTGTTTTTATCAGTGTTATACATGTCTGTATAGTCATGTGGTGCAAAATGATGTTTTGGTCAACAACTGACTGCATATATGACAGTGATCCCATGAGACTGTAATGGAGCTGAAAAATTTCTTTTGCCTAGCGACATTGTAGCTATTTCTTGTATTACACTTTTTATCATTATTTTAGACTGTACTCCTTCTACTTATATAAAAAAAGTTAACCGTCACAGCTTTAGGCAGGTCCTTGAGGTATTTCAGAAGATATTGTTATCTTAGGAGGTGACAGCTCTATGTATATTATTGCCCCTGAAGACGTTCCTGTGGGACAAGATGTGGAGGTAGAGACAGTGATATCGATGACCCTGATGCCATGTAGGCCTAGGATAAGGTGTGTTTTTGTGTCTTAGTTTTTAACAAAAAAGTTTAAAAAGAAAAGAAAAAACAGAAAAAAGCTTATAGAATAAGGATTTAAAGATATTTTTGTACAGCTATACAACGTGATTGTGATTTTTTTATTCCTAATTTTTTTTTTTTTTAGACAAGTGCAGTAGTGAGGAGGGTGGTAAAGTAGTAGAACAAGGAGTTCAATCTGTAACTGACTCTGAACAATCAAGTGAGATAACTCACTACCTTCGGACCAGCCTATTCCTAATTTTTTGAAGAGATGGGTCTTGCTATATTGCCTAGGCTCAAACTCCTGGCCTCAGGTGTCCTCCTGCCTCAGCCTCCTGAGTAGCTGGGACTACAGCCATGTGCCACTGTGCCCGTTTGTGTTTTAAGCTAAGAGTTATTACAAAAGAGACAAATTAAGAAGTTTATGAAGTAAAAAAGTTACAGTAAGCTAAGGTTAATTTATTATTGAAGAAAAAGAATTTTATGAATTTAGTGTAACAAGTGTATGGTTTATAAAGATTACTGTAGTACCGTATATACCTCCTAGGCCTTTACATTCATAGCTTACTGCAACCTTGAACTCCTGGGCTCAAGTGATCCTCCTGGCTCAGCCTCCCAAGTGACTAGGACTACAGGACAGCATCACCATGCCTGGCTAAATTTTTTTTTTTTTACTTTTTGCTGAGACAGGGTCTTGCTATGTTGCCTAGGCTGGTCTCAGAACTCCTGGCCTCAAGCGATCCGCCAGCCTTGGCCTCCCAAAGTGCTAGGATTAGAGGCATGAGCCGTGGCACTTGGCCTTGCGTACCATTTTTTATCTTTCATATCATATTTTTACTGTACCTTTTCTATATTTAGATATGTTTAAATACACAAATACTTACCATTGTGTTACAGTTGCCTACAGTATTTAGTACAGTAATATGCTGTACAGGTTTGTAGCCTAGGAGCAATAGCTATACCATATAATCTGGGTGTGTAGTAGGTTATACCATCTAGGTTTGTTTAAGCACATTTTATGATGTTCCCATAAAGACGAAATCACGTAACAATGCATTTTCTCAGAACATATCCACATTGTTACATGACACATGACTGTAGTTTAAAGTGTTAAATAGTTTGAACAATATTTGTTAAATGAGAATCTGTGCCCTAATCTTCCTTGGCATTTTCTCCTTCTCAGAGACCACTGTATATTCTTTTAGTTGATCTTTGTTATTTGGTATTGATTTTTCAGTTTTATCATTTTCTGTTGACTTCCCACTTCTTAGCATGAGAATTTAGCTTGCTTTCTCCTCCTTCCCCCTTAGCCACTTCCCCTTCTTCTCCCCGTTACTTAATCCTACCACAATGGTTATGAAGTAATTTTGGTTAGATAAATAAATGTTCAATGTTTACCTTATTATGCCCAAATATGTAGGATTCACAGCTGAAGTTGCATAGTAAGGTTTGATTACTTTTCTAGCACAACTTTTATTTTCCTTGGAGTTAATAATTGTGGTTTTATTTGTTTGCCTCGTATTCTAAATACTTATCACTAATTCAACACTTAACTCTGTCACTTGCCAAAGTCTCCTCTTAAGACTATCAGATATTGGCTGGGGTTGATAGCTCAAGCCTGTAATCCTAGCTCTCTGGGAGGCTGAGGCAGGAGGATCGCTTGAGGTCAGGAGTTGGAGACCAACTTCAGCAAGAGTGAGACCCTGTCTCTACTAAAAGTAGAAATAAATTAGCCAGACAACTAAAAACAGAAAAAATTAGCTGGGTGTCAATGGTGCGCGCCTGTAGTCCCAGCTACTTGGGAGGCTGAGGCAGGAGGATGGCTTCAGCCCAGAAGTTTGAGGTTGCTGTGAGTACTCCAGCACAGGCAACAGAGCGAGCCTCTGTGTCAAAACAAAAAAAACAAAAAAACCAAAAAAGATGTTGGCAGTTCCTTCTTCTAGTATCTCATGTGGCCTTCTCATTGGCTTCAGATTGGACTGGTTACTCTCTGAACCTGTCCCATAGTTATGCCCTGTGAATTCCCTTACCTTTATCCTAGAGATTCTCCTGTACTAGTCCTTTTGTTACCTGTATCTCATGTGTTCTGATTTCTGGATTTTATTTCATTTTGGCGGATCACTTCCTCCAGGAACTCTTTGAGAAAGAGTTTCTGTGAGGTAATTTATTTGAGATTTGTAAGTCTAAAAATATCTTAAATCTGTCCTCATACTTGACTGAAAGTTTGTCTGAGTTAAAATTTTAAGTTAGAAATAATTTTTTTATACTTACCTGTCAGGGGACGTACCATGATCATGAAGGTGGTTTTCTCAGGGTGAGGCTTATTCATTGCATTCTGGATGTGCTTACCCCTACGATTTCCCTAAATGGGGGAAACTGAACTGCATAATTTGTGGTACTAGGGGACCGTGTTCACGCTTTCCCCTGGGGAAAAAATTCATTTTCCTTCAGAATTTTTAAAAGGTATTGTTTCATTTTTAGCCTAGCTTCCCATGTTGCTGTTGAGGTATTGAGTGCCAGTCTAATTTTGGACTGTTGTTATTTGTTTCTGTTTATAGAAGTTTACAGAATCTTTATCCACAATGTTGTGAAATTTTACAATGACGCCCTTTGGTATGACTCTGTTTTCACCTATTTGCTTATAAAAATGGGTTCCTTTAATCTGAAGGCCAATGTTTTTCAGTTCTGGGAAATTTAATTATTGCATAGATAATTTCCTGTTTTCTGAAATTCCTGTCTGTTGGGTCTCCTGGATGGATCTTCTAATTTTCTTACCTTTTTTTCATCATTGTCATTTTACTACTTTCTGAGAGATTCTTCCACCTTCTAATCTTCTAACCTTTCCAATTGATTTGATTTGTTTCTCTTTCATTTTTAGGTTTTGTGTTTTTTTTGTTTTGTTTTATTTTTTTGAGACAAGATATTGCTCTGTTGCCTGGGCTAGAGTGCTGTGGTGTCAGCCTAGCTCACTGCAACCTCAAACTCCTGGGCTCAAGTGATCCTCCTGCCTCAGCCTCCCGAGTAGCTGGGACTACAAGCATGCACCACCACACCTGGCTCATTTTTTCTTACTTTTTGCAGAGATAGGATTTTGCTATGTTGCTTAGGCTGATCTTGAACTCCTGGCCTCAGTCAATCTTGCTTTGTCCTCCCAAAGTGCTGGGATTGCAGGCATGAGTCACCATACTGGCCTTGATTTTTCTTTTCTATCACATAAATATTTTCTCTTCAAATGCGTTTATTTTAATTTTCTTAGAAACAGTGTCTCCCTGTGTTGCCCAGGCTGACTGAAACTCCTGGGCTCAAGCAGTGCTCTTGCCTTAGTCTCCTGAGTAGATGGGACTACAGGCATGTACCACCACCCCCAGTCTAATAATACCTTTTAGATTTTAACATTTAAAGAACTATATTACTGTTTTTGTTGTATGGTAATATTTCTTGGCCCAAAGGAAATTAAATGCTAGTATGTAGCACCACCCTTATGGTTTTATGGCCATTTTTTTTTACAGTTTTTTGGGAAAGAGAAGTCTCTAGCTTTGGTGACAGCAAGACCCTATTTCTTAAGAAAAAGAAAAGAAAATGTGATATGTATTCACCATCGAATGCTACTCAGCTATAAGAAAGAATAAAATCAAATCTTTTAGACCGGGCACGATGGCTCACACGTGTAATCCTAGCACTTGGGAGGCTGAGGTGGGAGGATCACTTGAGGCCAGGAGTTCAAGAGCAGCCTGAGCAGCATGGCAAGACCCCAACTCTACAAAAAAATTTAAAAATTACCCAGGCATGGTGGTGTGCACCGCATTTTCTTTTCTTTCTTTTTCTTTTTTTTTAAGAAACAGTCTTGCTGTCACCAGGCTGGAGTATAGTGGCACAATCATAGCTCACTTCAACCTCAGACTCCTGGGCTCAAGTGATCCTTCCACTTCAGCCTCCAAAGTAGCTAGGACTGCAGGCATATGTCACCATGCTCAGCTAATTTTTATTTTTTTAATCTATTTTTACTTTTATTTTTTTTGAGACAGAGTCTTGCTCTGTTACCCTGGATAGACTGCAGTGGCATCATCATAGCTCACTGCAACCTCAAACTCCTGGACTCAAGTGATCTTCCTGCCTCAGCCTCTGGAGTAGCTGGGAGTACAGGCGTGGGCAGCCATGCCCAGCTAATTTTTTCTATTTTTAGTAGAGATGGGGTCTTGCTGTTGCTCAGGTGGCTTTTGAATTCTTGGCCTCAAGTGATCTTCCCACCTTTGCCTCTCAAAACACTGGGATTACAGGTCTGAGCCACCATGCTTGGCCTCATTTTTTAATTTTTAAGAGTTCTTACATTTTTTCTTTATTGAAAGTATACATATGGTAAGTTTACATGTGGTTTAATTTTACATGTGATAAAATGTACTTAAGTATACACTTCAGTGAGTTTAAAAATGCATATACCCATGTAGCCCACCCTCCTATCAAGATACAGATTTTAAGTGTATAGTTCAGTGAATTTTGATAGATACTTTATACTCATGTTATCACCAAAGTCAAGATACAGATTATTTCCATCACTCCAGAAAGATCCTTGGTGCCTCTTTCCAGTCCGTCATCCCCACCCACCAGGTCCAACCACTGATCTGATTTCTGTCACATAAATTTCGTTTGTTCTTGTTCTTAATATAAATGGAATCATATATATCCTTTAGTATCCGGCTTGTTTTATTCAACATAATGTTTGAGAGATGTGATAATTCATCCATGTTGTTGCTCAGTATTACCAAGTTATTTATCCATTCTGTTGACATTTGAGTTCCAGTTTTGGGCTATGAAGAATAAAATTGTTACAAACATTCGTGTACAAGTTTTTTTTGATATACGACACATATGCAATCATGAGTCTGTTAAATACACGGATACATTCTGAGAAATGTATCATTAGGCGATTTTGTTGTTGGGCAAACATCGTAGTATGCGTACACAAACCTGGATGGTACGGTCTACTACACATGTAGGCTGTATGGTATAGCTTATTGCTCCTGTGCTAGGAACAGTTTGTTACTGTACTGAATAATGTGGGCAGTTGTAACACAATGGTAAGTATTGTGTATCTAAACATAGATAAACACAGAAAAGATACAGTAAAAATGTGATATAAAAGATAAGAAATGATACACCTATATAGGGCACTTAATAGAATGGAGTTTGTAGGACTGGTGTTTGATATCATTCTTTTTAATTTTAGCCATTCTAATAGGTGGGAAGTAGTATCTCAGTATGGTTTAATCTGTATTTCCTTGATGACTAAGTGACATTGAACACCTTTACATGTGCATATTGACCATTTG
>RJWJ010006851.1:0-24782 GCA_004363605.1 Indri indri | reverse complement strand
CTTGCTCAGGCTGGTCTCGAACTCCTCAGCTCAAACAATCCGCCTGCCTTGGCCTCCCAGAGTGGTAGGATTACAGGCGTGAACCACCGTGTCTGGCTTCTTTTGCTATTATTAATGTGTATAGTAAAAAAATTGTATATAGTCAAATCTGCCAACTGTTGTCTTTGTTTCACTTCTGAAGTTTCACATTTTTACTATTATATATGTCTGAAAAATAATTCTCATTTACGACTTCATATTTCTAATATTCAACCTTTTTTTTATTTACTGAAACTTAGTGTAGTAAAAAGTTACGGTCCAAATTTACGTTTGCTTTTTTAGGTGCTAAGCAACTAATTCAACATGAACCAGGGAATTATTTTCATTCCTAGTTTTAAAAAATATTTTTAAAAATTTATATATGTATAACTTCTATTCTGCCTCATAAACCTGTTTTTATTATTCTTCCATTTAGTCATTTTTTTTTTTTAACCAATCAAGACTCCGTGATACTTCCATGTAGTCTTGCACTAGAAACTTGTGTATTTTCTCAGAAAAACTTACATTGCATCATATGAAGTACAGACTTTCTTATTTTAAATTATTTGTTCCGCTTTGGTTGTTTAGGAAGTGTTTGTACACTTTTCCTTTTATGTAATAAAACTTGAGAATGTTGTCATCATAAGATTGTGTTTAGAACCATGCGTGGTTGTCAGGAAATTGCTGACAACTATGAAGTGCTTACTGTATGTAGTAAAGAAAATAAACTCTGGCTCATTTTTTTTTTTTGAGACAGAGTCTCACTGTGTTGCCCGGGCTAGAGTGCTGTGGTGTCATCCTAGCTCACAGCAACCTCAAACTCCTGGGCTCAAGTGATCCTTCTGCCTCAGCCTCCCGAGTAGCTGGGACTACAGGCATGCGCCACCATGCCCGGCTAATTTTTTCTGTATATTTTTGGTTGTCCGATTAATTTCTTTCTATTTGTAGTAGAGACAGGGTCTCGCTCTTTCTCAGGCTGGTTTCGAACTCCTGAGCTCAAACAATCCGCCCACCTCGGCCTCCCAGAGTGCTAGGATTACAGGCGTGAGCCACCGCACCCGGCCTCTGGCTCATTTTTGTTCTTTGTTTTTTCACTAGGATCTCAGTTTAAAATATATTTTCTCTTCAGCGTTTTTTTTTCCCTTAATGACCTTACACCTAGAAAGTAGCCTTATTTTGTTTGAACCAGAGCCTTTTAGACAAAAAACTTCCCTCTAGTAGAGAAGCTTCTTTAGATCTTTATAACAGGATTTTTTACTAAACATGACAATAGATCTCTTCTCCCCTTTGACTTTTATGAAATGAAAAAAATTTGTTACATATTGAAATAAAAGCAATCTCATGTTTATATAACTCTGTTGAGTTATATTAAAAATTTACACTAAAATAAACAGGAAGTGGTATACTATCTAGTACTGTAGTACAATGTGAAATGCTTCATTATCTCTAAATACTGTATTTGTCTTAGAGCAGGAACAGTGGAATTATCTTTTATGAAAGAGGGTGAAGTTGATTAGGTGGAATTTTTACTTATTGATAACTTGAATGTTAAGTTTTTTTTTTTTGTTTTCTGTTCCCAGTTAGCTTATATGGTTCTTTGAAGTATAATAATTCCTTGGTATCTGTGGGGGATTGGTTTCAGGATCCCCCTGCAGAAACTATAATAAAATCCAAGGATGCTCAAGTCTCTTATATAAAATGGTATAGTATTTGCATATAACCTATGCACATCCTCCTGTATACTTTTAATCACCTCTAGATTATTTATAATGTCTAACATAGTATAAGTGCTGTGTAAACAATTGTTACACTGTGTTGCTCAAGGAATAATGACAAAGAAAAAAAAGTCTGTATATATTCAGTAAAGATGCGGCCATCCATTTTTTTCTCTAATATTTTTGATTCTTGTTTGGTGAATCCACAGATGTGGAATCCATGGATATAGAAGGCCAACTGTGTGTGAGAGTGTTTTAAAAAGTGGTCTTATCTATTTTAGTAATAGCAGTATTTTTCTGTTTCTGGGAGAAAAGCAGCACCAGATTTTAAAACAATAGATTTAAATGAAAAAATTACAGTATTTTTAGAATTATAGAAATAAAAAATCAATAGAAGATTGTCACCAAATCTAACTAAATTATATTTTTCCTAAAAGTACAGTGAAATAATCATCTTAGTTTTTAAATATCAAGAGTCCTAGAACTATTACTATTAAAAATGGATTAATTTCTTAGGTCATTTTGAAGCTGATACTTTGCAGAAGTTTGGATTCAAAGCCAAACTGTTTGGTACCTTTGTTCTAGTTTTTCTCCTATATATTCATTCTATAGCATTATTTTTGGTATTTCAATAAAATTATGTATAAAATTTTATTTATAAAAATGCCTTCTCTGAATGAATTCTTATAGTAATTACTTTGTTTCCTGACGACTTCATAACCATTACCATGAAGTCGCAATACAGAGTAATGAAAAAGTAATAAAATTTTTGTACTGAACTAGGACAAAAATTCCTTGGGGAAATATTGAGTGAATGATTACAGGGAAAGTAATTCTTTAGTTACAGATTAATTGCCTTGAAAGTTAAATTCAACTTTAAAACACATTTTTAAAGAAATAAACTCATTCGTGAAATTGGATTAACTAAATAATTAGAGTTTAGTTGGTACAGAAGACTGGAAAACAGTATTTTCTTGATTTAAACAAAACTTACCACTTGTTGAAATAACTTTATTTTCACTTTTCTTCATACTATAAACTCGTAATGCTATTGTCTGATCTTTTACCTGAATTTTTTTTGAGACAGTCTTGCTCTGTCTTAGGGCTAGAGTGCCATGGTGTTAGCCTAGCTCACTGCAACCTTAAACTCCTGGGCTCAAGCGATCCTCCTCCCTCAGCCTCCTGAGTAGCTGGTACTACAGGTGCGTGCCACCCCGCCTGGCTAATTTACCTGAATTTTTTTTTTTTTTTTTTTTTTGAGACAGAGTCTCACTCTTTTGCCCGGGCTAGAGTGAGTGCCGTGGCGTCAGCCTTAGCTCACAGCAACCTCAAACTCCTGGGCTCAAGCAATCCTGCCTCAGCCTCCCGAGTAGCTGGGACTACAGGCATGTGCCACCATGCCCGGCTAATTTTTTCTATATATTTTTAGTTGTCCAATTCATTTCTTTCTATTTTTAGTAGAGATGGGGTCTCACTCTTGCTTTGGCTGGTGTCGAACTCCTGAGCTCAAACAATCCGCCCGCCTCGGCCTCCCAGAGTGCTAGGATTACAGGCGTGAGCCACCGCGCCCGGCCTACCTGAATTTTTAATAGTACGCTGATGACTTTTTTCTATGCTTGTGAGTAAACTGTTAGTATGTTGCCATCTATGTCAGTAATTTATAGTTGGTCACATTTTTGAAAATTATGACTGAGAGTTTGAGATAGAACAAATACATAATCTTTAGTATTAGAAAATCTGAGAGCAGGAAACTAGGAATCAGCGATATCTAAAATAGTCATGAAAATTAAGTGTCTATGGCACACGAGACCTTTCTATTAATACAAACATTTGAAGCTGTTAAATTTTTAAATAATTTTAGTTAAAAAAATTTCAGATTAAAACACTTGTCATTACCTGGATTGATGGGCACCTTCTAATCATGAACTATTGGTACAATGTTCTCGAGAAAATACAAAGGAAGAACTTAGTTTGGCAGTGGAAATATGTGAATTTCTTTGAAGAATTCAAAATTGTTCACACTTGACTCTTCTCCATTTTAATAATTCTTTCAGAATTGCTTTTGGTATAAAAAGGAATAATATGTGAAGGTTTGTTAGATGTTGTATGTTATCACAAATAGCAATGATAATGACATTTTTCCTGTCTTGTCTTAGATGGAGTAGTTGCCAAGATATTAGTTTGTTTCCAACAGTATTTTTGCCCAAATGACAGCATCATTGAGAATTGAGATACTTGTGCTCTTTTTCATCATTTTGCCGAGAAAAATGTTTAAAAACCTCAGTTATTTCCACTCTGTATAGAAAGCAAAACAAGTCCAAATTTCATTAATATGTTTTCTTTTGACTAATAGATTTTTTTGTTTGTTTCTAAATTTCATGAATTTGTTGTTGCTGAAGTGGTTTTTTTGCAGGGCCTTCCAACAAGACTGTCAAGGACACATAAACATGGGTGAATTTTCATAGAATTATAGGAAAAATTTTATAATTTCTTATCAAAAGGCATAAGGAATTGTCTTTCAACTTCAATATTATGGGTTTAGCTAGTACCAGTAGTAGAATGTAGAAGATCTGACCTTTCTGTAATT
Source organism: Indri indri (assembly GCA_004363605.1). Classification (NCBI taxonomy): domain Eukaryota; kingdom Metazoa; phylum Chordata; class Mammalia; order Primates; family Indriidae; genus Indri; species Indri indri. The sequence continues at coordinate 20,462 of RJWJ010006851.1, read as the reverse complement.
ATTTGATGAAGATGTAAATCTTTGTTGTTATTTGTGGTTTTCTTTGCAAATGAGAGTCTAAAATTTTTTTTTTGTTGAGACAGGGTCTCACTCTGTTGCCCAGGGTAGAGTGGCGTCATCATAGCTCACTGCAACTTCAAAATCCTGGGGTCAAGTGTTTGGCTCTCCTGTCTCAGCCTTCCAAGTAGCTGGGACTACAGGTGTGTCCCACTGCACCTGGCTAATTTTTTTTAGTTGTTGTAGTGACAGAGGTCTTGCTCTTGCTCAGGCTGGTCTTGAACTCCTGACGTCAAGCGATCCTCCCACCTTAGCCTCCCAAAGTGCTGGGATTATGGGTGTGAGCCACTGGGCCCAGCCAAAAATGCTCTTTAAGAATAACATGCTAGGCTAGGTTCAACATTTATTATTAGTATTATTTTATTTAATAGGTTAAAGGCAGTGAAAACAACGTATTGTTACATTTTGGTTAGGTTTGCAAAAGGAATTCGGCCATTAGATATCTTTTAACTAAGGCATATGTATATTTTTTCTCCCTGGGGAAAAGGAGGATACTTGGAAACGTATTTTAATATAGTTGAATTGATGGTAGTGCTATGTTGCTGATAGCTTCTGAAGTTTATGAACCAGAAGAATGATAAATTGTGCGTTTGATTTGAGAAACTGCTGGAAGCAAGTAAATAAACCAAAAAACTTGTCATCAATATATGTTAAATAGTCATTTTGTTATGTTACGGAAAATTAAAAAGCCAGTGAACACTTAAGAGCATTTTCTCCAGGACATTTTTAAGACTCTCCTGCAGCATTTAAGTGTGCAACAGATTTCCCGTGACCATAAACTAAGTGGTATCTTTTTTGATTTATGTTCTGTTCTTATGGACAGTTTGCAAAGACACATTATTCTCCAGAAATTATTTGAAATTGCTTACTTTATAGTGCATATTTGACATATTTCAGAATGGAAGCCATCATTCTTAGTAGAAGAAAACTTGTATGACTTGCATGTTTCTTTATTTGTGCTCTAAAGTTTATAAATTGCTCCTGGTTCATTCATTGACAAAGTAGCTTTGTTGTCCAACACATGGATTCCATTCTATATTACTTTTTCTTTCCATTTTTATGCTTGTTAGTAAGAACTGTCTAATAGGAGGATGCAGCATTTTCTCTTAAACTACTTCAATTTTTTATGTAATGCATCTAAGCTTAGGGATGTGGGGGAACAGAAGTATTGGCAGATGGGGCAACCTGATGCTTTTTGCAAAGATGGGGTGGTTCGTTTTGATTACAGACACTGGCAGTCTGTGAAGTGAAGATACGGAGCCATAATCCATTCTACAGGCTGCACTAATCATGTGTATTGTGGTAGAGCCAGGAACAACTTTGTGTGGACATAGTAGAAGTGATAACCGGATCCACTTTTAGTTGCCAGGCGAACACCCACACATAGCAATACTGTTAATACTGTATCTTTGAGCATTGAGGCCAACTGGTATGTGTGTATATGTATATATAGCCACAGTTTTCTACTTTGAATTGTAGATGATCTACTCAGGGATATAAACTACGATAAAATGGCAGGGAGCCAGATTTATACCTTTTTAATGATAGGAGAAGTGGATATTTATTTTTCTTCACTGTTTGAACAGCTTCTCTTTGATGGGCTAGGATAGATTCTTTTAGAATTTTTAAAAATTTGAATTACAGAGACTATATAAGCAATTGTGAATAAAAGGGTAAGAAAAGCACAATTGTAGGAATGTAAATTGGTAGTCACTTAGAAGGAAGGTTAGCAACATTTATTAAACCCAAAAATGTGAATGACCCTAGAGCTTACTAGAGAAGCACTCCACATATATATCCAAGGAGGCATGTGCATAATTTTTTGTGACAAATATTGTATGAAGGAAAAAATAAGAGACTATCCAACATAAACGATTCGCTATTAATAATCTATAGTAGTATTATGTAATAGAATACTATGCAGTACATAAAGGAACAAGCTATATGTAATAAGAGTAAGTTGCATTGTAATATGTATAATTTTCACTGTAAGTTTCTATGGGAGTACATCTTTTTTTTAAATTTCAGAATATTATGGGTATATAGACTTTTTGGTTGCATGAATTGCTTTTGCACAGTTTGATTCTAAGTTACAAGTGTGTCCCTCACCCATATAGTGTGCATTGTACCTGTTAGGTGTGGGAATATATCTTGTTATAGCATGGAAGAAGAACTGAAAGGAGACAAACCAAACATTAATTATCTCTTGGGGAAGACTGAGTTAGGGGTTGGGAGGGATTAAGACTGGAGAGAGGAAGTGACTAGGATTTGGTAGTGGTGGTATCTTTAGCTTTATCCGTGTGTACTGTTTGAATTTAAAAGAAGAATGCATTTACTTATTACTTTTGTAATAAAAATCATATTTAAGAAATTAATCCCAACTACCACCCAATACATTTTTTCCCTACATTATGATCTTCTTGTGTATAGTTTTAATAATCTTTGAATATCTGTTATCTTACAAACATGTTTTCATGTTTCTGTAGATATGAAGTCTTTATTACCATCTTTAGAGTACTCTTAAATTATTTCCTTAAGATAAATTCCCAGGAATGAACCACAAGATCGAAGGATATGAATATTTCTAACACTTCTTATATATTGCCGTATTACTCGACCAAAGGATTATATCAATGCATAGTGCTTCCCGTGATGATATGGTATGCTAACTTCATTACAATGTCACCATTAGAATTTTTTTTTTTTTAATTTTTTGTTTTTTGTAGAGACTGGGTCTCACTGTGTTGCCCAAGCTGGTTTTAAATCCCTGGCCTTAAGTAATCCTTCCACTTTGGGCTCCCAGAGTGCTGGGATTACAGGCATGAGCCACTGCACCCTGGCAAGAATTTATTTTTAAAAGAACAGCATGGAGATTAAGAGTATGAACATGAGAGCCTGACTCCTTGGGTGCAAATCCTGGTTTTGCCACACATTAACTGTATTACCTTTGGCAAGTGACTTAACTTTTGTGCTTCAATTTCCTTATCTGTAAAATGGGAATAACAATGTATCTACCTTGTAGGGTTGTTATTATACAAGGACTAAATGAGTAGTATTTCTAAAACACCTGGAATAGTGCCTGGCATACAGTAAGTATTTGATAAAGTTAAAAAAAATTTTGGAGGGGCATTGAAGCAAGACTGTACTATATACAGTTGGTATTCTGTCTGCCTCATTCAATTGATATTGCAATTATTTTTCCTCTAAAATTTGTTACTTTTTGTTTTTTGAAGCAAAATCGTACTTCATAAATGAATAAGATACGTAGTTTTTTAGTATAAGCTATTCTCTCTGCTTTTAATTATAAGGAAAAAGACACATTTATCAAAGGTAAAAGTTTCTGAGAAAGTCATTATTTGTTTTTCTGCCTTTGGGCATATAAATGTCTAAATTACAGCTAGTCAGCACTTCTAGAATGAACATACTATATTTCCCACGTGGTTTTCATTTAATAGTTTCCTAAATTAACCTGATTGCAAATTGGATCTCAGGCTAAGGAAGCACATGAGTGAGGAGATAACATTTAGTGATGACAAACATCAGGTGTGAGATAATGAAAAAACATTTTTATTGAGCTCTTACTGTGAGTCATAGTCTTCTAGATTCTGGGGTTCGGTGATAAGCGTATGGCTTTTAACAAGAGAATAGACAGCACATTTATTCAATCATTTAAAAAAATGGTCTAATGTTCTTTGAGAGGTGTTGAGGATACATATAAATAAGGTCATTTCTTGTTCCCAAAAACCAGAAGGGAGATATACAATTAAATAAATACAGTATGAGCTGTGTTATTTTAAAGCATTGAAAGTTTGATATTGAGTAAATGATTTTAAGGAAAGTCATTCTATAGGAGGGGCACCTAACTTTAGGTGGTGAGGCATGAAAGCATTTAGAATAGGCTTCCAAAAATTAAAGGAGGGACATTAAGCCATGCTTGAAGGGTGTTGGGCTGTTCAGAGTAATTGGGGCTCATAGGCAGAGGATACTGCAAGGACAATGGCTATGAACATAATGTGGTTAGGTTATAGTAAGTAGATTGGAATAGCTGGAACGTCTGATGTGTGTACCTTCCAGTTCTACATTTAAAGTTTGCATTTAAAAATTTTACCTATTTATTGCATGTTAGAACCTTTTAGATCTTTTTGGCCTAAGCCAGGAATTCTCAGTCTTTGTAAGTGATTTCCTTCTTGGCCCTGTAATCATAGAACAAGCTGTATTTTCTTAGCTGTCATTGGTGCCCCATGATGTAATATCAAAAGGCTTGTGAAGCATTTTCATCATCAATATCCTGGTCTCATCTAGTTTCTCAAAATTAGATTTACAATAATCTCCTGTGACCATTATTTTTATTTTTAATCTAATTTTTAGATATAAAAACTCGTACTTGGCCTTCTTGTTTTAGAGTGCTCTTTGGTATTCTTGATGAACAGAGGGGCATTACCTTTATTAAACCTTGCTTTTTCTTACTGGTATTATGCTCCTTTGAATTTTGCATTATCTGCATTTCTCTAGTACTTCTCAGTTATGAGCTTCTGACCTGTGTCTTCTAGTTATTTCTGATTGTTTCCTATATATTTTCGTATGTTTCAAGTAGCCATTAATTGTTTTTATATACTCTATTTTTATTAGATATATAGATCTAGTCCAGAAATTATTCTTTTCTACTAGATTAATGTATCTAGTACCTAACTTTGCATGTATTCAGTCTATGCATGCCAACTATAAATTAATCATCACTAGTTTGCTTTTTGTTATTTTCCTGTGTCATATTTGTAGAAATTTCTTTTGTTTGTATCGCAATATTTCTTAAGTATTCTTTTATTCTTAACTGTGAACATTTTACCATTTTTTTCTCTCTGATATGTATTTTGTGAACTTTGAAGAAATGAATGCCTGTTTTTGGCTTTACCTTTGAAATGCTATATTTTTATATTTTAGTTTAGAGTCAAAATATTGTGAATACTTAAAGGGACTTCTGAAACTATCACTTTGGTTGACTTGCTCACTATTAAAGATTAGATTTATACTATTAAGTGATTTCATGAGGTTAGGGAAACATTGGATTAACCAAGCTAACACATTGTAAAGTAACACATTGTCATCTGAGAGTAACCCTAGTTTTAAAGTGCTATATAGATTGTGTTTAAAAGTTTATCTGGAATTTAGGCTGGACGCGGTGGCTCACACCTGTAATCCTAGCACTTTGGATGGCCAAGGCCTGGAGTTCGAGACCAGCCTGAACAAGAGCAAGACACATGTCTCTACAAAAAATAGAAAGATTAGCTGGGTGTGGTGGTGTGCCTGAAGTCCCAGCTACTTGGCAGGCTGAGGCAGGAGGATCACTTGAGCCCCTGAGTTGGAGGTTGCAGTGAGCTATGATGACGCCACTGCACTCTAGCCCAGGTGATAGAGTGAGACCCTGTCTCAAAAACAAATAAAGTTTACCTGGAATTTAAAATTTATTTTTCCATAGAAACAATGTTAACAAATGATGATTAGGTTCATAGGGTAGTGGCTTATAGAAAATTAAGTCATAATTTAGCTTAAATACTATATAGTTACAGCAAAAAAGTGAAGCACGGCTATGGGAATGCTAGATGAAGCAGAATAACAATAAAATAGGAAAAGTTATTTAAAAATATATCTAAATGGGCCAGGCGCGGTGGCTCACGCCTGTTATCCTAGCACTCTGGGAGGCTGAGGCGGGCGGATCGTCCTGAGCTCAGGAGTTCGAGACCAGCCTGAGCAAGAGCGAGACCCCGTCTCTACCAAAAATAGAAAGAAATTAATTGGACAGCTAAAAATATATATATAGAAAAAATTAGCCGGGCATGGTGGCGCATGCCTGTAGTCCCAGCTACTAGGGAGGCTGAGACAGTAGGATTGCTTGAGCCCAGGAGTTTGAGGTTGCTGTGAGCTAGGCTGACGCCACAGCACTCGCCCCAGGCAAGAGAGTGAGACTCTGTCTCAAAAAAAAAAAAAAAAAAAAAAAAAAAAAAAAAATATATATATATATATATGTATGTATATCTAAATGCTAATACTTGAAGATATGGAATATTCTTCTTGCTAGGTCAGCCAATGCGTTTCAGAGATTAATTCAGCTACACCTTGAGAGTGTTTATTGATATTACCTACTGTTAATCACTTGGAGAGATAAAGGTATATACATAGAGAATTTTTGTCCATTTGTAAGGAACTGGGGAGTCCACAGTAAGTCAGATATTTCTATCTGTGTGACTGTCCTTATATATCTGGGATAGGTTTATTTGTTTTTATAAATGGATCCTTTATGGCTTCAGATAGAGTTGATTGGCTTAATTAGTTACTTCATGTCATGCGAAATCTGGCATGTTATTCTTTAGAAGTATTTATGCATTATTTCTTTAAATTGGTGTAATTCTTTAGTTTTCATTATGTGATCATTAGGGAATGTTGTTATTTATCCTTTTACGAAGTGTCTACTTCAGTGCTTAGGATATTATGTAACACTTTCTCATTCATTCAACAAATTATGTGATTGGCACTGAGATAGAGTTGTGAACAACAACAAAAGACATGGTTCCTGCTCTCATGAAACTTGAAGTCTTGTGGAGAAATCAAATATTAATCCAATCCAACCAAATACATGTGAAATTACAACTGTGAAAAATGCGTTGAAGCATTTATGATGGCAGTGCCTGACCTAGTCTTATAGGGAAGAATCTTCAGAGAAGGTGGCATTCGAGCTGAGATCTGAAAGATAGGTTGACTTTAAGGGGAGTTCGGGATGTGTGTGTGGGGGGTGAAAGTGTTCCTGGCTGTGGGAACAGCAGGGTCAAAGGCAGTATGGCAGGAGGAATTGCAGGAACTGAAAACCACACTGAAGATTTTGGTCTTCATTCTAAGAGTAATATGAACACACTGAAGAATTTTCATGTATTAGGAGTAACATCAATTTTGAGATTTAAAAAGATCTTGTAGTTTGGTGATAATATTTTGATTGTGTACAATTTAGTACATAACTGAGGTAAAAGTCATGAAATACAGTTGGATGTGGTGGCTCATGCCTGTAATCCCAGCTCTTTGGGAGGCTGAGATGGGAGGATGAGGCGGGAGGATCGCTCGAGGCCAGGAATTAAGAGAACAACCTGGGCAACATAGTGAGACCATGTCTGTACAAAGAAAATTTTAAAAGTAGCTGGATGTGGTGGCATTCGCCTGTAGTCCCAGCTACTTGGAAGGCTGAGGTTGAGGTGGGAGGATTGCTTGAGTCCAGAAGTTGGAGGCTACAGTGAGCTATGATAGCACTACTGCATTGCAGAACTGGGCAACAGAGCAAAACCTCATGTCGATTAAAGAGAAACAAAGCCATGGAATATTATCTTGAGCTTTTATTAAGGCTTTTGGATCAAGGAAACCAGATGTATTAATATCCTTAAAGATGTATCATTGAGATACCTTTTAAGTTAAGGAAATACAGTTTCATATAGTCTTTATTTATTTTTTGGAATGATCAGAGCTCACTGCAGCCTTGAACTCCTGGGTTTAAGCATCTTCCTTCCTCAGCCTCCTGAGTAGGTGGGACTACAGGTGTGCACTGCCATGCCTATCTACATTTTTTTTTTTTTTTTTTTTTTGTAGACAGGGGTTTCCCCATGTTGGCCAGGCTGGTTTCAAACTGGCCTCAAGCCATCCTCCTTTCCTCCTGTTTAGGCCTCCCACAACACTGGGATTATAGGCATGAGCCACTGCACCCAGCCCAGTTTCATGTAATCTTAAATTTACTTAATAGCACTCAAATTCAAGTAAATTCTGGATGCTTTGAGAGGAAAAGATGTACTTCTGTTGTTAAATAATTTGTATTAAATTCCTAATTTAAAATAAGAAACTAGAAATTCTAATTTAATCTTCTTCCACAGTTTTATAATTATGGCTTTATGTAGTTCTTTTATTTATTTATTTATTTTTTTGAGACAGAGTCTCACTCTGTTGCCCGGGCTAGAGTGCCGTGGCGTCAGCCTAGCTCACAGCAACCTCAAACTCCTGGGCTCAAGCGATCCTCCTGCCTCAGCCTCCTGGGTAGCTGGGACTACAGGCATGCGCCACTATGCCCAAATAATTTTTTCTATATATTTTTAGCTGTCCAATTAATTTCTTTGTATTTTTGGTAGAGACGGGGTCTCGCTCTTGCTCAGGCTGGTCTCAAACTCCTGAGCTCAAACAATCCACTTGCCTCGGCCTCCCAGAGTGCTAGGATTACAGGCGTGAGCCACCGCGCCCGGCCTATGTAGTTCTTCTAAAATAGGAAAACAGAGTTACAAATTTATACTGTCTGTTTAATTTATTTATCTAGGTGCCTTTACCAGTACTCTTTATTTCTTTGTGTGGATTCACGTTACTGTCTACTATCTGTTAATCTCAGGAGTCCTTTTAGTATTTCTTATAGGCTAGCAGTGAATTCTCTTAGTTTTTATTTAGCAGGGACTGTTTTAATTTCTCTTGTTTTTGAATGATAGTTTCACTGGAGATAGAATTCTTGGTTCACATTCTTTTTTTTTTTTTAAAGGTTTGTTTCACTATTGGTGGGTAGTAAATTTAACAGTTAAATACATTTAAATAATATATAAGTGACTGCACAACTGCAGCATTGGTAACTAGATAACCAGTTCAACTAGAAAGCAAATAACAAGTAACTGTCTAAATATTTAAAATACAGTCCTCATTTAGATCATCCTTTGTTTTGATCACCTGCTTGGGGGGATTGACATTCTTTTCAGTACTTTGAATATGTCATCCCACTGTTGTCTTGTATGTGATGTGTGTTGAGTTGCTTTTCTCTTGCTGCTTTGAAGATTGGTTTTGACTATAGACATTTTGACTATTAGCTCAGTGTCCCAATGTAGCTCTCTTTGAACTTATCTTCCTTGCACTTATATTGAGCTTCTTATTTGTGCAGAGTAATGTTTTTCCATCAAATTTTGGACCATTATTTCTTCAAATATTCTTTCTCTTTCTTTCTCTTCTCTACTGTTGGAGCTCCTAGTATGCACACATTTTTATTTTTGAAGCTGTCTCACAGGTCTCTGAGACTCTGTTCATTTTCTTCATTTATTATTCTTTTTTTCATAGCACTGGATAAATTTAATTGACTGTCTTCAAGTTCTGTGATTTTTTTTTTCTTCTGTGAGTTCAAATCTATGTTGAGCTTCTTTAGAGGTTTTTTTCATTTCAATTATTATACTTTCAACTCCAGAATTTCTAGTTGGTTTCTTTTTATAATGCCTATCTCTCTGTTGATATTGTCTGGTGAAACTGTTCTCATACTTCAGTTCTTTGGGTACGATTTTCTTTTGTTCTTTGAACATATTTATAAATAGCTCAGTTAAAATATTTACATAGTAAGTCAAATATCTGGACTTTCTCAGGGACAATTTCTACTTACTGCCATTTTTCCTGTGTATGGGTCACATTTTCCTGTTTCTTTGCATGCCTTGCAATTTTTTGTTGAGAACCAGACATTTTAAGTACTATAATGTGGTAACTCTGGAAATTGGATTTCTCCCTCCGCAGAGTTTGTTATTGTTATTTGTTGTTGTCCCTGCTATTATTTATTTGCTTAGTGACTGTCCTGGGTTGATTTTGTAAAGTGTGTATTCTTTGTTGTGTGTGCTTAGCTTAGTGGTCAGCTAATGATTGGACAGAGATTTCCTTGAATTCCTTGAACCAATAAATTCAGCCTTGGCTGAGGGGTTCTGTATTGCTAAGGTATGCCTTCAAAACTTCTCTAGACAGTTGACAGCTCTACGTTAGCCTTCAGTTCCTGCTTGTGTGGAGCTTCAAGGTCAGCCAGAGATGAGAAATATGGGAATTTGGGAGCATGTACACAGCTCTAAATATGCAGCTGGCCTTCTGGATTCCCAGGAATATGTCAGAGCTTTTCAAAGCCCTTTGTGGATTTTCTATTTTCCAGTTTTTCCTTTTAAATTTTTTGGTCAACCTCTTGTTAGCCCCACCTGGTAATGCTGTCTAAGGCAGCTGCAAAGTTATACAGTTGCCACTGATTTTTTTTTGGCAAATGCTGTGGGGAAAGTGTTATTTACTGAATGAGCTCTGAGCCAGGTCAAATACAGACAGACCTGAGAATGGAACTTTTTAGTGAATTACCAGATAAGTCAAATATTGACACTTTGGGAAAGCTCTAAACCCATTTTGCCTTATTCAGTGGGTGTTTGGCTGTTAGTTTTTACAGCTACTGTGAGTTGTAAGATTGTTGGTTTTCTGCTTGCATAGCCAGAGAGAAGGTGATGGGAATAGAGCATGTTAAAGCACCACAAATTTTGCTGTTCTTACAGAGATGCAGCCATTTTCTCCTTTCCTTTCCTTTCCTTACCTTACCTTACCTTACCTTGCCTTACCTTACCTTACCTTACCTTCATCTTCCCACACGCCTTACCTTACCCTACCCCTTAAGAGGTAACTCTTACCTTTCCTTCCTCTGGATGTGTTTCCTAGGCTGGTCTTGAACTCCTGAGCTCAAATAATCCTTGGTTGATTTCTAGAGTTCTGAAAAAACTGGATTTTGACAGTTTTCAATAGTGTTCTTGTTGCTTTCATAGAGGAATGGATTTTCAGAGGTTTTTACTTTGCCATTGCCATTCCAGCAGTCAGCCTCCTTACAGGTTTTTTTTTTTTTCTTCTTTTGGGAGGAAGTATTTTTATATCATAAAATATAAAAGTCATAAGTGTCAATGAGTTTTGACAAGATACAGAACATTTCTGTCTTCCATGAAGGTTCACTTGTGCCTCTTCCCAGTAAATCTTCCCCAGCCTCAGAGGCAGTGACTGTTAAGACTTCTGTCACCATTGATTAGTTCATCCGATTCTAGAACTTGTGGAATCACCCGGAGTACCTATTCTTTTTTTAAAAATCAACCTTCTTTTACTTAGTATGATATCTGTGAGCTTCACCCATATTGTTGCATATATCAGTAGTTTTTTCCTTTTTATTGCTGAATAAGAATATCATAATTTCTTTTGATTTATTTGTTCATGGACATTTGGCACAAAGTCACAGTGGCACAAAACTTGCTGGGTGCAGGCTGCCTCTTCTTGCCTGGAAAGTCTCATTTGGGTCGCCCTTTATCATCTACCAGAAGTGGGTCTGCAGTAGCTTTTTCGGTAGAGAGTCTGTCAAAGAGACTTTTGGTAGGTAAATTCACTTCAGATTAGCTGTACCAAGTACATTTACAAATTAATGTTGGTTATGATTTCTTTGCTGTGTTACACATTTTGCTTCTTGTCCTGGGTTTGTAAATACTTAGCCTACTTTGGCAGTGAAAGGCATATTTCCCAGTGTTTATTTACCTCTGTGGTTATCCTCTGATTCAGATGTTGTTAAATTTTCATCTGTGCCTTTGGGACCAAACTGTTAAAATAGCAACTCCTATCGTTTAATGAAAATCTGAATGCATGGTACTGTCTTGGCTCTGTGGAAGAGAAGAAGAAATAGAGATGAATAATAGACCTTGTCCCTGCTCTCAAGAGACTTAAAATATGCTTGGAGAGATAAATAATTACCTTTGAAAAAAAGTTTTGATATAAGTCAGTATGTACTATGGGTGTAGAACACCAGTATTGTGATTTATTGTGAAATGTTTTATAGCCACATAATGAGTAATAATAAGGTACTGAACTTTGTTTTAGAAAAAAACTTACCTTTACTAACCTGAATTAAAGTTTGTGTATTTCACATATGCATGTGATTTCTTGAATGAAAGTAAAAAGAATGTAGTAACAGCTAGCATTCAGGGAATGCCCATGAGAATGAAAACATTCATTCTGTGTCAATGTAGACAAAGGTTGATAACTGCTGGTGTAGGCAAAAACAAAACAAAACCAAACCAAACCCAACTATAAGTGTTTAGAGATGACAGTGATCATTGTGTTGTTCTTTTATGCTGAGTTTGTTTTGTACAGTCGTTAAGTACATAATTTTATTTCCCTTTCAAAGTAATGTGTTCTAATCTTCTCATATGGCCTTATACAAGCCATTTAAATGGACTATTGGCTGGTCTGATGGTAGTGGGTTGATTCAGAACTTACTAACATTAGTGTCACTAAAGTTGGTATACTACCCCATACTGCTAAACTTGACTGGCTTAAAAAAAAAAAAAGGCTCTCTATCTAAATCAGAATGGAGGAGGTGGCTTATTTATCATTGGTACTGTAGAAATTGTATTAGTCTGCTTGGGCTGCCATAACAAAATACCAAAGACTGGGTGACTTATACAACAGAAATTTTACTTCCTGTTGGAAATAAGGTTTGGTTCCAGCAAGGTTTGGTTTCTGGTGATTGCTGTCTTCCTCGCTTGCAGATGGCTACCTTCTCATTGTATCTTCTCGTGGCCTTTCCTCTGTGCCCATGCTGGGAGGGAGAGTGCTTGAGCTCTCTGGTGTCTCTTCTTATATGAACACTAATCCTATCTGGTCAGGGCCCCATTCTACGACCTCATTTAACCATAACTGCTTTCTTACTTCAAATACAGCCACACTGTGGGTTAGGGCTTCAGCATATGAATTTGGGGGACAAGGCATACATTCAGTTCATAACAGGAATGTATATACAATGTAAAATATTCAAGTTTTCCTATAGACTTGATCTTCTTCAGCAGTACTGATGTACCTTAGACAGCCAGTAGACCTGACTGTACCTTAGAACCAAGCAGACACCTGGAAATCATCCAAGATCATTTTTTTCTTGTCTTTTGACAGCTAATTATTCGATGCATCCTATTCAGTTAACTTTATTATCTCTTGAATCTGTCTTACTTTACCTCCCTTTTTAGTTTATGCCTTTATGTCTTGTCTGAACTAATGCAATAGCCTTTCTGCTGGTTTTTATACCTTCAGTCTGTTTAATATATTGACAATGGTGTGAATATAAATCTGATTGTTACTTCTTTGTTTAAAACTAGGAAAGGATTTTTAACATGTCTTAGAGTGTCCTTTCATAAACTTGCACCTGATACCTCTATCAGTTAGGATTATGTTTGGATGTATATTAAATAAAATAATTGCCCAGGCTTGGTGGCTCATGCCTGTAATCCTAGCACTTTGGGAGGCCGAGCTGGGAGAATCACTTGAGCTCAGGAGTTCAAGACCAGCCAGAACAACACAGTGAGGCCATGTCTGTACAGAAAATTCAAAAATTAGCTGGGCGTGGTAGAGTTTCCTGTAGTCCTAGATACCTGGGAGGCTGAGACTGGAGGATCCCTTGAGCCCAGGAGTTTGAGGTTGTAGTGAGCTATGATGACGCCACTGCACTCTAGCCTGGCAACAGAGCGAGACCCTGTCTCTCAAAAAACGAACAAAAGAAACACCAAAAAACCAAAATAATAATTTAAAATATAGGAGTTTATTTTTCTCACACATAAATCTGGAGATAGGATGTGCAGGGGTTGTATGGCAGTTCCATGATCATCTAGGCTCTTTTTTTTTTTTTTTTTTTTCATTTTCTCCTCTTTTCCCATACCAAGGATTTGAACATCTAGGCTTTTGAAAAACAAATCTTTTCAACCTCACCATCCTTAGCATGTGGCTTATAACTTTGATGATCACTTGTAGTGTAAAATGGCTGCTGGAGAGGTAGTTACTGCTTCTGAGTCTCAGGTGGGAAGAAGGGAAAAGGGCAAAAGGACATTTGCCATCTATCTGTCACCTTTTAAGGAGACTTCTTGGAGGTCCCTCCTAGCAATTTCTGTTACATTTCACTGGCCATTTCTGGTTGCAAGGGAAACAAAAGTATAGACTTTTCAGCTGGGACCATTATCACCTTGGATGAATTCCAGGTTCTGTCTGCCAGTTATCATTTCAACCTTACTTCTTGCAGCTCTGCTTCTTGCACCCTTTATTCCATATATCATACTACTTGTAATTCTTTGTTTATCCATGCTACTTCATTCTTTTACATTTGTTTTCCCTGTATGCAATACCCTTCTGCCCTTTTTTGCCAGGTGAACCCTTTCTCTTTAAGAATCACCACCTCTTGGAAACCATTTTTGATTCCCAGCTCAGACAGAATTAATCACTCCCTATTTTGGGACTTCATTGTATTTAATAATACCTTCATGTTATAATATTTCCTACCTGGTATTGCAGTTATTTTTGTTGCCTATCTTTCCTACTACATTTTGAAGTATTGGAATGCAAGAACTGTCTTGCTCATCTTGACTGTGCCTGACACACAGTAGAAATTTAAGAATTGCTTGTTGAAAAAAAATCAGCTAAAAGTACAATATGAAAGTACTAGGAGGAATGTTATGCTTATAGGCCACACTATGTTAGGCACTACTTCTTGGAACTGTAGATAATGCATATGTATGGTATATAGACTACAACATTGAATGATGGAATTAAAAAAAGTCCTGCAATTCAAAATTGAATGCTTTGAATTTACTTAAAGTTCAAACAGAATTAGTCTTGATAGCTTTCCCTTGAAAATGGATTTCTGTAAGTGGATTTTTTTTGGAGATTATGCTCTCCCCTCTCCTTTTTATAAAAATGTGTGACAAAACAATAGCTCTAGCTCTATTTTATCTTTTCTTTCCCAGTGATAGCGTGTCCATTCCTTTTTTAAGTCGTACTTCATTGTAGAAGTCAAGTTGACTATGGGAAAGGAGAAATTTTTCATTTAACTCTCATGAAGAATAGCCTAGTCTAGATAGCCTCAGATCAGGGAGTCACTCAAAGCTGACCTAAGTTTATCCTTTTTTGACTTGTAGTACCTTTCCCTTCCCTCCCTCCCTTCCTCCCTTCCTTTTCCTTCCTTCCACCCTCCCTTCCTCCCTTTCCTTCCTTCCTTTTCTCTTTTTTGGATGAATCTTAGACACTGAAGTTCTTTGTGAAGAAATAGGTCACAATTCTCTCTCCCCTCCTTTTTTTCCTAAGGCTAGGTTAGTCCCAATTTCTGAAATGATGCCTTAAATGTAATACAAATGGAACTTTGTCTTTCCTAATGAGGTAGCAAGTCACATGGCTTTGTTTTATGTCTCCTCCCACTTGATTTTGTAGCTTTTCTAAGGTGTTAGGTTGGAAATTTAAATCTTTAGTTTAGCTTTAGCTTTGCCTGGACATAATCCTCTGTAGTAGTTTAGTATTCCTGAAGGATAGTTGTACAGTTTGACTGCTTTAAAAGCCAAGTTTTATTTTTTTTTATTTTTGTTTTTGTTTTTGTTTTTTTGAGATGGTCTTGCTCTGTTGCCCAGGCTACAGTGGGCATTATAGCTCACTGCAACCTCACACTCTTGGGTCAAGCCATCCTGCCGCCTCAGCCTCCCCAGTAGCTAGGACTATAGCACATGCCACCATGCCTGGCTAATTTATTTTTTTTTGGTAGTGACAGGGACTTGCTATGTTGCCCAGGCTGGTCTCAAACTCCTAGCCTCAAGTGATCTTCCTGCCTTAGCCTCACTAAATATGTTGCGATGACATGCGTGAGCCACTGTGCCAAGCTACATCCTTTTTTGTGGAAGTAGCAATCCTTTTTTGTGGAAGTATCATTGTGTTAAGTATTTACGTAGCTAACCTGTTTTGCAGGGGTTAGTAAATATTTAAAAGGGGAGTATATAATCCAGAATTCTTTAGGTGTCTATGGAAAAAAGAAAACCCAATACAAACATAATACTTAGTATTCATGTATATAGCAGATTATATTTTCAAAAGATGGCCATGACAATATCTCCCACCCCACCTGGTTCTTACGATGTGACTTTGACACTTCTCCATTAAGAGGTGTAATTTACAGTCCCTCCCTTTGAATCTAGGCAGGCTCGTGACTACAGGAAAAAATAACAATCCTATTATTTTGATTTTTAAAATTAGGGATACAACTGTTGATTTCCTTTCTTTTCTTTCTTTCTTTTTTTTTTTTTTTGAGACAGAGTCTCATTCTGTTGCCTAGGCTGGAGTGCAGTGGCATCACCATAGCTTACTGCAGCCTCAAACTCCTGGGCTCAATGCATCCTCTTGCCTCAGCCTCCCAAGTAGCTGGCACTATAGGACTTGTGCCACCACATCAAACTAAGTTTTTTATTTTTTGTAGAGATGAGGTCTCCGTATTGCCTAGGCTAGTCTTGATCTCCTGGCTTCAAGTGATCCTCCCGCCTCAGCCTCGCAAAGTGCTAGGATTACAGGCACGAGCCACAGTGTCCAGGCTAAAACTTTATTTGCTTTCTTATTTTATTTTCCTCACATTCTCAATTTTGTTGCTCCATTTCTGTTTCCTGCATCATTTCCTTCTTTGGCCATATAGCTGATGGTCATCTTTTGGTTAAAGAGATCTCAAACAAAAAACCTGTTGACCCTTCTTCCTTCTTTTCTGTTATCAGACAGTGAAATAAGATGAGGAGTGGTGGGTTTGTATGGGAGTTGATGTATTTCCCTCTAGACTTTCTTTTTCAAAATGTAAACATTTTCAGTGTGGAGTGTTTTGTGTCTATATGAACACTGAACACTTAATAGAACTCTTAAAGCAGATTTAGTTTTTCAGCAGCTTCTGGATTTGAATCATCAATTAAAAACTTTTAGACCATATTTTATACTTCTTTTACACTCCGACCAGAATAATTCTAACTTTCTGAACAAGTTAAAGTTAGCGTATTTTTCACCTCTTAGATATTCCTCCCACTTGTCTTCCCATACTTTTCTCTCTTGCAATCCCCACACTCTATGTCCTCTCAAACTGTACTCCAAGCATTCCTAGCATCTCTGATCTCTGTGCCATTGCTTACTCTTTTCCTGCCACTTTATATGTTCTGCCTGTCTCCCTGTCTTGATTCTTAATCCTCTAGCACAAGAACTGCCACCTTTTAACGAAACCTTCCTGGATTTCTTCCCTGTCATCTCTTCTCTACTCCCATACCATGTGTTTATACCCCTTTATACCCCTATTTATTACTTTCTACTTTGTTTTATTATTATGCCAGTTATACATTCATTTATTTAACATTTGAATCCCTGGGCCTCCAGAGATTCTAATAACAGTACTCCCTCAGTATCCGTGGGGGATTGGTTCTAGGAGGCTGTGGAATACAAAATCCAGGGATGTTCAAGTCCCTTATAAAAGTGGCATAGTATTTGCATATAACCTATGCACATCCTCTTATATACTTTAAATTATCTCTAGATTACTTATAATGCCTAGTATAATGTAAATGCTATATAAATAGTTGCTATGTTTTAAAATTTTTATTATTTTTTATTATTTTTTATTTTTTTCAAATATTTTCTATCTGAAATTGGTTGAATCTGCAGATGTGGGACCCATGGATATGGAGAACCAGCTGTACTGGTTGGGGTGCAGCCTGGACATCAGTATTCTTTAATTGCTCATTAGGTGATTTCACTTGTACAGACAGTGTTAAGAATTGCTGGAATAGTGGTGATCATTTCACAATGCATATATATATCAAAACATCAAGTTGTATACCTTAAATATATAAAATTCCTATTTGTAAATTATACCTCAGAAAAGCTAAAAAAAAAAATAGAGCTACTGGAATAAAGGTATAACACAGTGCCTGGCTTATAATATACACTCAAATATTTCACAAAATGCATTCTGTTCATTTTTCGTGGTATTTCCTGTAGTTGTATGGACTACTCAGAATATGCTTGGATTATTTTTATAACCAGAAATTGCTAGACAAACAAAACTGTGAAATGTTTTTTCTGCTCTTGTTTGTATTTTAAGACAAAAATTGCACTCTAGGGAAGTCTTGGATTTTGTGAACTCTGAACTAGTTTTGTGTTTGATTGTGGGTTAAATAGAATAAGCCCAATTCTTTTTTTTTTTTTTTTTTTGAGACATAGTCTTGCTCTGTTGCCTGGACTAGAGTGCCGTGGCATCAGCCTAGCTTATAGCAACCTCAAACTCCAGGGCTCAAGTGATCCTCCTGCCTCAGCCTCTCAAGTAGCTGGGACTACAGGCTCACACAACCATGCCCAGCTATTTTTTTGGGGGGATCTTGCTCTTGCTCGGGCTGATCTTGAACTCCTGACCTCAAGCAATCCTCCCGCCTCAGGCTCCCAGAGTGCTAGGATTACAGGCATGAGCCACCACGCCCAGCCATAGATGGAATAAGCCCAATTCTTAAATCTTCTGTTTCAAAGTAGTCTTCATAAGCTGTGTATATAGTTATCCCCCTCCCTACCCCCAAAATCCATGGTTTTGCTTTTCACAGTTTCAGTCACCTTCGGTCAGTTGTGGTTCAAAAATATTAAATGGAAGATTCCCAAAATAAACAATTCCAAAGTTTTAAATTGTACGCTTTTTTGAGTAGTGTGATGAAATCTCACTCACGTGGTCCCTTGAGTATCATCCTTTTATCCAGCAATCATCTCTTTGTCCAGCATATCCATGCTACATGCTACCTGCTCGTTTGTCACTTAGTACCATCTCTTGTCAGATTGGCTATCGCAGTATTGAGGGGCTTGTGTTCAAGTAACTCTTATTTTACTTAATAATGCTTTTCTACTCGTAATTTAATTATTAGTTATCATCGTTATTCTCTTACTGTGCCTAATTTATAAATTAAACTTTATCATAGGTATGTACATGCGTAGGAAACTAATATACATATAGGGTTCAGTACTATCTGTGGTTTCAGGCGTCCACTGGGGGTCTTGTAACGTATTCCTCAGAGAATGGAGGGGCTACTATATACTAAATTCTAGGTGACTTTAGGCCAACTATGATTAATTAGGATCCCTTATAGATAAATATGGTAAATATAGCAAATGAGTATACCTATGATTTGAGTTAATACCAGGTCTAGACCAACCTGTAGACCGTGAATGAAGCAGAATTACCAAATTGAATTTTTGATCTTTTAAGACCAAGTGACTCCTGGATTGCTTCTTTTATGTAATGTTGATAGCAAAATTTGTTTTATGAAGGGAAATTTCATTTTATTTATAATTTTGTGGAATGTTAGTGACCTTTTAAAGTGTTTATGAATACTCATAGTAATGTGACTTGCCTGTCTTTGAGGAAGACAGCACTAATGCTCAAATCTAATGCAGTGACTTGGGTACATTCTTTATAATGAATGACAATCCTCTTTTTGATATTCCTCCTCTTCCTTTTTTGCTCTCTTCCTTTCCCTCCCCTCCCTTTTGTTTCAATGTTAGATAGCAGTTAGGTCTACTGAGTTGGTAACATTCATCTTTAGGTAAGGTGGAAAGAGGATAGGGGCAGAAAAGTCTGTTGTGTTTGTTTTATTTTTTTATGTGTGTGTTCCTCCTTTCTCTAGTTGTCATTTTTATAACTTTGCACCTGTTTCCCTCCCAAGTTAGGAGTAGTAAGGGAATAAGGCAGACCCTCATTACTGCTGGAAATACCCTGCTCCCAGATTATCATTGATTTAGTATCCATTATTTTCCAGTATTTGTTAAGTCTAATATATATATCATTCAATCCTTATAACAGTGCCAGGAAGTAGGTGGTATTTTCTCCATTTTATAGAATAGTAAGCCAAAGCACAGAGACATTAAGTAGCTTGCCTAGTAGCCAGTAAGTGACAGTGTCTGAATTTGAATGTGTATTTATTTTGTTTGTGCCCTTAACCATTTGGCCAGAGCTTGCCATCTGCAGCTTGTGTGCCATATTGAGACTGCATGTTTAAAATATTTAAAAAATTAGTTGCCAATACTTTAAAGATAGGGAGATTTCACACAAAAAAATCATATTCCTGGTTTCCTTATTCCTTCAATGGAGCACATACCTGGAACTTAATAGCAACTACACCCTGTAGAAGGGATATTTTAAAATTAAATTTTATTTTATTTTTTTTTAGGGACAGGCTCTCACTCGGTCACAAAGGCTAGAGTACAGTGGTGTGATCATAGCTCACTGTAACCTCAAACTCCTGGGCTCAAGTGATAGTTAGGGAATATTTTTGAAAGTGACTTTTAGTCAGATGTGATGGCTCATGCCTGTAATCTCAGCACTTTGGGAGGCTGAGGTGGGAGGATTGCTCGAGACCAGGAGTTCAAGGCCATCCAGGGCAACATAGCAAGACCCTACAAAAAATTTTAAAATTAGCCGGGCATGGTGTTGTGTGCCTGTAGTCCCACCTTCTCGGGAGGCTGAGGCAGAAGGATTGCTTGAGCCCAGGTGTTCGAGGTTACGGTGAGCTATGTTCCAGCCATTGGGCCACAGAGTGAGACCCTGTCTCTAAAAAAAAATAAAAATAAAAAAGTGACTTTCAAAGAACATAGATTTTAATTTTGTTAAAGTCCAGTATTATTAATTTTTTTCTTTAAAGGTTCATACTTTTTGTGACTTAAGAAATTGTTGCCTGCTCCAAGGTCAAGGTCACAAAGATTTTTCTCCAATTTTTTTCTAGAAGTCTTATAGCTTTTTT
>RJWJ010006850.1:32829-60433 GCA_004363605.1 Indri indri | reverse complement strand
CCGCATACATATGTCTTCGCATTGTGGCATTTTACATTTCCATGGGCTGGCTGGGCCAGAGGGTACACATATTTTTAATTTAATAGCAATAGCCAGTTTGCTTTGTTAAAAATGCTGCAGTAATTCAGATGCCCAGCAGCAGCATACGAGAGTGAGGCAGCTCCCATTTTTCATCGTGCCGTGTGTATGACACACACGAACCCCCAGCTCAACATGTGAGCTTTGCAGGCTGGGTCCCCTCACCTGTTGTAGCTATGGACCAGATCAAAGATCATCATGTCCGTGGTGTTGACAAATTTGCACTGGACAGGCAGAAACTCTCCATCTGCAGAACACTGGGGTGGCGACTTGTCCCCCACCCCATGGAGAAGACGGCGGTTTCTTATTTCACAGCTCCTTGGACCTAAACATTTTAATGAAAAAATGTTAAGTTCTTCTCTATGAGTGGGTGCATATGTTTCTGCAGTCAAGCTGCATATACAGTCATGCATTGCTTAACGACAGGGATACACTCTGAGAAATGCATCATTAGGCGATTTCATCATTGTGCAAACATCGTAGAGTGTGCCTACACAAACCCAGGTGGTGTAGCCTACTACACACCCAGGCTCTGTGGTATAGCCTATCGCTCCTAGGCTATACCTATACACCTGTATAGCATGTTACTGTACTCAGTGCTGTAGGCAGCTGTAACACAATGGTAAGTATTTGTGCATCTAAACATAGGAAAGGGACAGTAAAAATAGTATGAAAAATAAAAAAATAAGGTACACCTATATAGGGCACTTACCATGAATGGAGCTTTCAGGACTGGAAGTCGCTCTGGGTGGGTCAGTAAGTGAGTGGTGAGTGAGTGTGAAGGCCTGGGACATTACTGTACGCTACTGCGGATTTTATAAATGTACACTTAGGCTGCACTAAATTCATGAACAAATTTTTCTTTCTTCAATAATAAATTAACCTCAGCTTATTGTAAACTTTTTTACTTTATAAACTTATTTTAACTTTTTGACTCTTTTATAATAACACTTAGCTTAAAACATAAACATATTTTATAGCTGTACAAAAATACTTTATATCCTTATTTTACAAGCTTTTTTCTATTTTTAGATTTTTTTATCAAGACATCACTAGGCCATGGGAATTTTTCAGCTTCATGTAAATCTTATGGGACCACCCTCACACAGTTAGAGGCCCAAACAGTGACTAAGGTCTGTAACAGGAGACTCGCAAACACTCATTTAAATCCTGCTTTTGCATCCGATGATCAGCCAGGACGTGCGGATTGCCTACCAAATGGAAATATTAGAAGTAATAAAACCTTCCATCATAACGCTTTCATTTTCCTCATCGAGGGGCCAACCTCTCTGCCCATGTCGTCAGGGGCCCTGAACGTTTGGTTTACAGTGAGGAAAGCCGTGCCCCACCTCGGGGCAGGTGCTCAGTGGACTCACATCGCCTCGGCCTGCCCCGCTGGCGGGTCCCGTACACCTCCAAGCCCTCCGCGTCCACACACCAGCACTGCTCCCGCCGCACGTCGCACTGGACGGGCGTGTACTCCCCCGACTCCCGGCACTGAGGGAGGTAGGACGTGGCCGTGCTGTTAAGGTAGCCACTCAACAAGATCTGCTGTTTCTGCAGCTGACAAAAGGACAGACCTGCGGGTACAAAGAGCAGTGTCAGGTGGTGCTGCCGGGAAACTTCCAGGGGGCTGAACCCACGGAGACTCGTGCTCCCTCCCCAAGGGACGCAGCTGAGAGGGAAAGGACCAGCCCGAAGACACTCAGTGAGTTGGTGGCAGTCTCGGGCCTTGTGTCCAGACTGTTCTAGCGTCTTGTGGACTGAGTCAGAGAAGGGCAGATGTTGCTGTGCCACGTCACTCAGCCATACACCCCACAGCCCTGGCGCTGCAGAGGGGAGGTGGGAACAGAGTCCAGGCCTGGCCTTCCCAGAGCTTGTCTGTATCCAGACTCTTCCACGTGCTCGCTGCATAACCCTGGGGAAGCTGCTGCACCATGCGCCCCACTCTCCTTCTCTGCAGAGTCGAGATACAGCTGCCTGCTTCCTGGTGCACGAGAGTTAGGGATGTGGACTGCCCTAGTTTGGATATGTG
Organism: Indri indri; assembly: GCA_004363605.1. Lineage (NCBI taxonomy): Eukaryota > Metazoa > Chordata > Mammalia > Primates > Indriidae > Indri > Indri indri. Next base: position 58,320 of record RJWJ010006850.1, on the reverse strand, counting down.
TCCCCCCCAGTCTCATATTTAAATTTGATCCCCAATGTCAGAGGTGAGCTCTAGTGAGAGGTGTTTGGGTCATGGGGACGGATCCTTCGTGAATAGATTGATGCCCTCCCTCGGGGGCTGGTGAGGTCTCTATCAGCTCCCAGGACAGGTGGTTGTTAGAAAGAGCCTGGCAGCTCTCCCTGTCTCTCTTGCTTCCTCTCCCTTCGTGTGATGTGCTCATGCCAGCTCCCCTGCGCCTTCCTCCGTCAGTGGAAGCAGCCTGAGTCCCCCGCCAGGAGCAGATGCTGGTGCCCGACTTCTCATACAGCCCGCAGAGCCGTGAGCCAAGTACGTCTCTTCTCCTTATGAATTTCTAAGCCTCAGGCATTCCTTTATAGCAACTCAAAGAACTAAGGCGTTAAAGCGATTGCGCCTGTTGACTACCTACCATGTGCCTGGTGTCGACATGGGCTTTGAATCCTCACAACGTCACCGTGAGGCGGATCCTACACTCATGTCACAGAGGAGGAACCGTAGCCCAGTGAGGGTGCTTGACAGCCACACCCATGCAGCAGGGGAGTGTGGAGAGCCAGCCTGACCCCTTGACAGCCACGCCAGCCACATAAAACCAGTGCCCAAAACTGAGCTTTTACCCAATAAAGGATAGCTTTGGTTTTTAGGCTCAATTTCATCATTTTAAAGTGATTGGCTTAAGTTGACCTTTGTTTTAGGGTTATGTCATGCTTTAAATGGGGACTGTGTTCCTTTGACTACTCACCATGATAATTATTGTGACTGGGTAGTTTTACCCAAGTCCCAAATGTTAGAAAGTCCTCACACTACAGGTGAGAAATCATTTCCTGTTTCCATGGCCACTGTCTGATTTCAGGGGACTCTAATGTCTGTTCACCACTGTCTTCTCAGCACCAGGCACAGTGCCTGGCACATGGGAGGCACTTGGTAGCTACTTGCTGAACAAATAACTATTGTCTCATTTGATTTTGCCAGAGGTCCTGCAGGAAATAGGGCCTTGCCTGGTGTTTGAGGACCACTCTCATTCAAAGAGGAGAAGCCAGCCACCCAGGGGAGACTTGACTGTCACCCACCCAAGCCCAGTGCTCATTTCCTGATGAGTCATCCTAGCAAGGCCGCTCCTGTCCCTCCTGGTGCCCCCTTCACACTTACAGGCCACTGGCCGTCCAGGTCGCCTGCTACCTGGGACCTCTGTGCCGTCAGCACCCACGCACCAGCAGGAGCGGCCGTCATTTTGGCACTGGACAGTCCTGAGGAGGAGAGACACACCAGGTGACGCTGTGATGGGTTCCCAAAGCCACACCCTGGCTCCAGCCCAGGTCACCTTCCTTCTTCCTGTCCATTCTTCCAAGCTTTAGCTCATTTAAACTGGGGAGAGAGTGGGGTTGAGGGGGTGGCTGGCTTAGAAAGGAAGGACAATATTTTCCTGGCTGGCTGACACCTGCACCTACTCCCGCCTCGGCCACCCAGCCTGCCAGGCCCAAAGCAAGTACCCCACCTGGAACACACTGCTTCAGCCACATCTACCGAGTGCCCTTGGTGGTTATGAGGCTGCAGAGGGTAAAGGCAGTGCCCTCACTATGAGGATAGGGTGTGGGGGACCCAGCGAGGCCAAGGGCAGCAGGTTATATTGGGAGGCACATGGGCGTGGATCAGGCCAGGCCGTGGAGTTGTTCCCCAGGGGAAGTGATGGCTGCACTGAGACCTGCGGGATGGTCAGGGGGTGTAAGAAGGTAAAAGGGGTTCCGGGTAAAGGGAACAGCAAATTCAAGGCCTCCTGAGGGCTGGGCAGGCTTGGCACTGCAAGTGGCTGGAATGAAAGACATGACACTAGGAACCTCAGTAGGGCTGGCGAAAGTGAGACACCCTCCTTAGCTCCTCCCTTGCTGCTCCCGAATCCCCAGAGATCCAAGCAGGGACTGGACTAGCAGCATCTCCTTGTGCTCTTGGGAGGTCGGGCATATTAAGAGTGTATATAAGATAGCGGGGTGGGTTGCGGGTGTTTCTCGGATGTTTCCCAGAACAGTCATAAAGACAGAGTTCCCCCTGGAATAGCCGGGGAAATTTCCATTGAAGCACATTACCAAGGGTTCCTATCTATTTACAGGGAAGAGTTGTTCAGATTATCACCACACTTTCTGCAGAGTCTCAGGACCCCAGTTTGTGTTAGTGCAGCTGAGAAACCCCTTTCAGGGAAGAGCTCACTGAGGAGACAGCAGCCCAGCCCTGAGAGCTGGCCTGGGCAGGGTGGGAGGCGGCAGACCGGAAAGGCCACCAGCCTCTGCCTCCCTCCGCCCCAACTTCTCAAGAGGATACTAGCGGGAGGGGAGGCGCCAAGGCACAGACCATTCGACCCCTCCCCCATCACAGACCCCTTTTATTAAAGCAATCACGGTCACAGTAACAGTGTTGGCAGGAAGAGAAGGAAGGGCAGTGGACAGTGGGCAGGGCAGGATGGAGTATGGCTTGGGGCTGGCTCGGGCGGATTGTCCAGCGCTCACTAGCCTGCGGAACCGAGAGGGGGCACCTCCAAACGACAGTGGCCAGGTCTGGTGTGCACAGAGGGGTTCAAAGGGCTACCTTGGTTAGAAGGGAGAAGGTACCCTAGGACCTTGAGAGTCTGTCCCCCTAGGGAACCTGAGGCCCCTGAGAGTCCGCTGTGAAGCCAGACTTACTGGAAGCTGCCATCCTCGGAGCACTGGGGCACGTAGTCCGCTTGCATCAGAAAGGCCCTTTCCCTCTGCAGCTCGCAGGGACGAAGTGGCTGGGCATCCACCTGGTACTCTGGGGAAGGGAGCGGCTCATCAGAGGAGAGTGTGGCCTGGGCCCCAGTGGCAGGGACCGGCTCTCATGGGCACAGATGCCTTTCCAGCAGCATCGTCATTACCTGTCACAGCCCAACTTGCACTTGGCAGCCAGGTGCGCTTCTCCAAGTGTGACCTTAGCTCATTTAATGCTCAGCACCCCCCTGAGAGGTGACAGGTAATATTTCCATGTCACTCACATGGCATCAAGACTCAGGTAGTGAAAGTAACTGCCCAAGGTCACACAGCTGGCAAGGAAAGGATTTCAAATCCAACCCCGGGACTGCACATCCCCCACTCCCCATGTGCTATTGGATTAGGTCAGAACACCCCAAGGACGTTGTCCTTGAATGTATCGGGCCACTCCCTGTGGTCCTAGCACCTTCCTGGCACAAAGTAGGAATACAAATGAGTTAATAATGTACTTGTGTTACATGAAAAACCCATATAATATGCAAGATCTTACTCAGAAATCACAACCGCATCATGAAGTAAGTTTTGTTTGCTTCCTTTTTAATGAAGAAACTGAAGCTTGGCACTTTGCCGAAAGTCACACAGGTAAGTGGCTAAGCCCAGGATAGAACTTAGGTCTATTTCACTGCACAGGTAGGTTTATTTTTTCTGCTAGCTACTTCTTAAATACCTTGCACAGATGACATAGACTTTGGGATAGCTAGGAGGATAAAAAGTCATGGTCAATACCAAGACCCAGGCTGGGTGAGGGGAGCTAGGATTGAATTAAGAAGATCAGGCTTCCCATCTCTGCTCCACCAACCACTAGCTCTGTGACCTCAGGCAATTCAGGTCACCTCCCTGAGCCTCTGTCTCTTCATCTGAAGAGGGAAGAGCAAATAACCAAACATCTGGGCATTTGGGGGATCAAATTAAATCACACGTGTTCAGAGGCCCTGGGGCAGAGCCTGGCTGACACTGGAGCTCCCTCCCCACCCCTGACTCCATGGCCTCAGAGCTCACCAAAGATGTTGGCTGACACCAAGCAGGCTGAGCCTAGCAGGCTGAAGAACCACAGGACCAGGGCCATTTTCCTGGCCCCTTCCTGGGAAGCAGGGGTAGAAGCCACTGCCCTCCTGAGATGCTCTAGCCAGGGAGCCTTTATAGAGCTGCCACTGGCACTGGCTCTCCCCAACCCACGGGCACTTGGTGAGGCTGTGCCCCACCCTGTTTTCTCTGCTGGTCACAAGGAGTTCCCTCCACCTGCGTCTGCTCCCTCTGAGGACACTCGTGTGGCCAGTGGGGCCAGAGAGCCTTGTCTAGACTGTGGGGAGCATTGGGTGGGTGGCTCAAATTCTTCATAGGCAAAGGTCAAAGCTCTGTAGCTTTGGGGGTGACAGGCTTGGGCCCACCGTGGGAGAGGAGCGATCTCCTCCTCTTTGCTTCCTCCCTCCCTCCGTCCCTCAGTGCCTCCTTCCCTTCCTTCCTTCCTTCCTTCCTTTCTTTTCTTCCTTCCTTCCTTTCTCCAATATTTTTTTAGAGCCCGACAGTAGCAGGTGCCTATTTTAGACAATGAGGACATGGCAGAGAGCAAAACAGGCAAAATCCTGCCTTCATTAATATAGAAAATAAGAATTTTAGCGATAAAAGCCAAATACACACACACAAACATTCATTCTCATATTTATATTCCTTTCCTTTCTGCCCTAGGACTTCAGGCTTTGCCAACCCACAGAGCACAGGCGCTGTGCCTTCCACAGAAAGCCTGCATAGCACTGCAGTTTCTCCTAGCAAACCTGGCTTCCTTCCTTCACTCCTGTTCCTGTGTGACCTGGGAAATCTCACCGAGTCTCCCTGAGCCCCAGCCTCTCTACCTAAAAGGCAAAGTTAAAAAGAGAAGGACAATGTGTCCCTGCTCGTTAGGGTGGCTGTAGGAGTACAAAGGAGACATTGGAGAGCACCTGCCCATTGCCTGCTAGCAGTTACTATCATTATTGACCTTCTTATTTGGCCAGTGGCATCATGCCAGGTAATGACAAGTGTACAGAAGAATAAAACCGCAGGGCAGTGGCCAGTAACAGGTGGGAGAGGGGCTTGCAGGCAACCAGGACATGTTGCTGAGCACGGCATGGGGAAGGGGACACCTAAGAACCTGGAGGATTCTCCTCAGGGAGAGGAGAGGGCAGGAGGACAGGCTGGGAGGGGTGGGTGTGCGCCCCACCTGGAGGAGCCGAAGACACCAGTACAGCTGCCGCACGATGGACTGTACCACCTAGTATGAATGGGGTTGCTGGGACTATTAAATGTGTTAAAATATGTAAAGTGCTTAAAACATTATTTGACATATAGTAGGTATCCAGTATTGGCTCCTGCATTAGTCTGCTCTGGCTGCCGTCACAAACTACCACAGACTGGGGACTGGAACAACGGAAATTTATTGCTCACCGTTCTGGAGGCGGGAAGCCTGAGATCGACATGTGTGCAGGGCTGGTGTCTTCTGAGGCCTCGCTCCTTGTCTTGTTGACATCCGTCTTCCCCCTGTGTCCTCACACGGTCTTTCCTCTCTGTGTGTCCGTGTCTTAATTTCCTCTTCTAATAAGGACGCCAGTCCTATGGGGTTAGAGCCCACCCTAATGATCTCATTTTAGCTTAATTACTTCTTTAAAGAGCCTTTCTCCAAATACAAACACGTTCTGAGTACTGGGAGTAGGAAATCAATACATGAATTTTGGAGGGACACAACTCAGCCAGTAACAGCTACTGTCATCATTATTAAGTTCGTGATACAAACTATGAAAGTAAAACACAACAGTCCTTTTAAGTGCCAGGGTGTGGGATTAGAGCCACGCAAGAACCTCTGCTCTGCACACCCTTCCTGCATCACAAATCTCTCTCTAGCTCAGTCTTCAGCCAGACTTCTTCGTGGAGCTCAGGACCATGCTAAGGACATTTCGAATTCAACACGTCCCAAACCAAGCTCGTCCGCACTTCTCTTGACACTGACATTCAGCTGTCTCTGTGCCAGCAGCCCTGAGCACCTCCTAGCTCCCCCCTCAAGTCCGCTCATTCTCATTTCTTGGGTCTGCCCCTCCCGCCTCCTCCAGGCCCCCTACTCTGGACTAGCCAACCACAGCAGCCTCCCTCCCCACTGGCCCTCCCTGGGGCTGCTTCACCAGCTGCGGAGACAGTCCTCCGGAATACAGCCCGCACTGCGGGGATGGAGACTCACTGTGCAGGTGCTCCAGAGGCTCCATGGGCAGAGGGCTCAGTTCACCCTGGGAAGTAGGAGATAACAACTTAGATTAAGACTTAGATGTTAGGCAAAGATGATTTAGGGAGATGCGCTGGCATTTACTGTAGAAGGAGGCACAGAGGAAGAACTCCCCCTGCCTGCCTGCTGCCCTGCTGCATGGGCCAAGGTCACCCCATGCTGTGGAAACCCAGCAGCAGCCTCTCCACTCCAGGAATATAATAAGCATATCGTGGTGAAGCCCCTTGTTGTTTCTCCATTTCTAGGTTTCTAAAGCAAATAAGTCTTAGAAAAAGTGGAACACGGTTAGAGGTTTATCACAAATCCCACTCTCTATGCTTCCCATTGCCCCCAAATGCATGCACCCAGCTTGCGCTGGTTGGCTGGTGAGCTGAGTCATTCTTGCTGGCCTGGCCCCCGGGAAGCAACCGCCCAGGCCCGTGCTGAGAGCATCTCTGCTCCATTGGGTATGATGCTTTAGGAGCTCTGAGCTCAGGGTCCGTGAAGCAGGGTAGGGTATTGCTGGAGTGAAGAGCACTTGGAGGGAGAAGAATGGTAGGCCCATGACCTGACTCCACTTCAGACCCCACCTGGAGAAGAGCAAGGAGTCAGGAGTGTGTGGGAGCAAGAGCACTTAGTGGGCCGGAACTGCAAGAGCTTCTTTCGGAATCCATGCAAAGAGCTTCCCTCCACACGCAAGAGGAGAGGTGCTTCTCCTCACCCCAGCAACAGAGCAGTGAGCTTTGAGTAAACCAAGACAAGTTGTCACCTCCTCCACCACAAAACCCTCTGTCTCATAATGACTCAGCTACTTGTCCCTGCTTTCACTGCCTCTCCCCTGAGCTCTGAGAACATGCAGGCTCCTGCAGTGACTCTACCTGGCAATGTCCTGCTCTGTCTTCAGCAGATACCGATGGCTCAGGCCTCCATCACTCTGGCAGGCCCTTCATCACTGGACTCACCACCTCTCTGACTCTCCTTGGCCCCAGACGCAGCTGCATAACCTTCTCCTTCATCTCCTTCATTCCGTGCTACTAGGGTGCTGCGTACAATCAGTGCTTACTAAAGATTTAGGAGGAAATGCAGAGTAACTGGAAGACAGAGAATGAAATTGCTTCAAATGAAACATAAGACACCATTGTTTCCAACTCATTCATCAGCTGTCACCTGCCACAAGGGGAACTGCTTACCAGCTGCTTCTCCCCATTTCCAGCTTGCCACCATGTAGCTGCATCCCAACCTACTGCTGTGGACAGCTTCTCCCCCTCTCCCACATATACAGTGACCCAAAGCTATATTCCTCCTTCTCCTGGGTTGCCAGGGCAATAATAAAAATTTCTGGTACTTGATTTCCCTGCCCAGAAAGATGGAGTAAAAATACTTGTCCCTATCCCTCCTATTAAGTATAGTTAAAACTGTGGACACTGTATGTGAAACAAACATAAGAAGATAGTGAAAGATGGAGAGAAGGCAGACTGGTTAGCAACCTCAGGGTCAGAGGGATGACATGGTTGTGAGTCCCCTCCTCCGTGGAGGTGAACCTCGCACAGAATGTCCACGCTCTGGGATCACTAGTCTGTATTTGCTGCCATGACCGGACTCATGGGGGTGGAAAAGTCTCCAAGAAGCTTGGTAACCCACCGGTCATCAAAGGCACATGGGAGGGAGAGAGGGATCCACCCTTATCCCTTCACTGGGCTCCGAGCCTCTCTGGGTTTGATCCTCACCGACATCCTTTTTCTTTTATCTTCTTCTTTCTCTGCTTCACGATTTTCCTCCATGAGGTCCCTGGCAGGCTCCAGCACCTCTATAATCTACACCTGAGCTGCATCTCCTCTCCGCTATCCTCTTGGGTTGCCATTTTTTTCCTTTGGGTGCTTTGAGAATGTCATTATTCCATTTCCTCCTGGTTGTAGGGTTTCTGTTAAAAAGTCTGTTGCCAGATGAATTGGAGATCCTTTTTATGTTATTTGCTTATTACCTCTTGCTGCTTTTAGGATCTTCTCTTTGTTCTTGACCTTGGAGAGTTGATTATTAAATGATTTGGGATAGTTTTATTTGGGTTGAATCTGGTTGGTGCTCAAACACCTTCCAGTATGCAGATATTTATATCTTCTCAAGTTTTGAGAAGTTTTCTATTATTTCTTTGAATAAGTTTTCTACCCCTTGCTCTTGCTCATCTCCCTCTTGAACACCAATAATTCTTATATTTGGTCTTCTGAGGTAATTTTCTATATCTTGTAAGTGGCCTTCATTCCTTTTCATTCTTTTTTCGTTTTTTTTCCTCTCATTGTGTATTTTCACATAGCCAGTCTTCGAGCTCATTCATTCTATCCTCTGTTTGGTTCATTCTGCTGTTGAGAGGCTGCAAAGAGTTTCTCAGTTCAGCAAACATGCTTCTCAGTTCCAAGATTTGTTTGATTTTTTTTTTATTATTTTGATCTCTTTGTTGAATTTCTTTGATAAATTTCTGAATTGCTTTTCTGTGTTATCTTGGAGATCACTGAGTTTCCCTAAAACTGCTATTTTGAATGCTTGGTTGGAAAACTAACAAATTGCCATCTCATTAGGGTCAGTCTGGGACTTTTTGTTTTGTCCTTTTAGAGAGGACATGGTTCCCTGTTTGCTGATGTTTCTTGTAGATATGTGAGGTCTGTCCATAAAGTATCCAGCCATGTAATATGAAAAATGGAGACATTTGTTGAAGAAGATATAAGATACAAGAAACATTGTCCATAGGACAATGACACCTTAATTCCCTTCAAAGTAGGCACCTTGGGATCTCACACAGTTGTCCCAGCATCCCTTAACCTAATCCTTATATGTTCAACATCCTCAGGTGTTCTGCTTGTTGCAGCCTTCCAGAATGTGGATCACTTTCAACAGATTCGTGACCATCTTGGAAGCATTTGTGCCACACTTTTACTTGTGCCACACTCATTGCATTGTCCCCCAAAGGCTTCTGAATCATCCGAATAGTTTCCACAGAGGAATGTTTAGGCTTAATGCAAAACCTGATACAGATTCGTTGCTCTACTTGCTCAGCCATTTTGAATGTGACGGCCACACAGCACACATGCTCACTCAACAGCGTCTAGCGCCCCACTGACTAGCACAGTGAAGGCATCATTGTTCTCGCATGCGCAGTCCAGTCCACTCTCCTTGACTGCCAGGTTACATCAATGTCATGCAAACTGTTCTCATTATGTTAACAATGGCTGGATACTTTCCGGACAGACCTCGTCTATCTATGTCTTTGCATTGAAGAATTACTTATTTCCAGTTTTCTCTGTCCGGCTTACTTTGCTTTTTGTTAAATATACTTGCTTAGTGAATCTTCACTGTTAGCTCACTGCTTCCTTCTCAGCTCTAGGTGGCACCTTAAACCCAGGTTCATCTTGGCTCTAGTAAATGGTGGGAGCACTGCCTGCCCTGGATAGGGGAGGTCCCAAGGTGATTATCCCAGCAGTGTGGGATAACCCAGCAGTGGCTATGGGCTCATGTCAAGGGGACCAGGAGAATGTACCGCTTATAGCACTCTTATTTGGTGTGTCCTGTGGTCGAGATACAGAGCAGTTTCCGGACTGGAGATTGCAGTTTGGCCTCCCCTGCTTGTCTTTGCATGCCCTTTAAGATATTTCTCCTTTAAGGCAGTCAGGATGATACCCATGGGATAAGGCAAGGATAGGTCTCCTGCCAGGGAGCCCAAGAAGGTGAGGAAGCTGGTTGACCACATCAATTTTACTTTTTCCAGTGTAGGAACCAGGAGTTGAGGGGACGTTTTCCACAGAGTTGGTGCCTGGCAGAACAGGAAGGGAGAGGTGTTGTGGATGTGGAAGTCCAGTTCTCCTACCATCTGCTTGTAGTTTTTCCACTTCTCTGTGGTCCTGGGAACTGTCTCGTCCTTATACTTGAGCTCTGGGTTGTGACTTGAGAAAATTTGGGCAGTTTATATTTGTTTTTGATTTTTTGTGGGAAAGGAGAGAAGCCAGCTTGCCTCTACACTGCCATTTTGGAACCAGAAGTCAGAAATTAAACATTTCTAAATAATTCATGGTCAATAAAGAAATCGCAATGGAAAGTGGAAAATATCTCAAACTGAATGAAAATAGAAACTATAACATATCAAAATATATGGTATACAGATAAGTCACTGACTATAGGGAAATGTATAGCTTTGAATACCTACAGCTAAAATCAGTAATCACAATTTCTACCTCAAGAAGCTAAAAGACCAAAACAATTCCAAGTAAGAAGAATGGAAACTCAGATCAGGGCAGAAATGAAGGAAACATAAAAGATAATACCAAAAAACTAAAATGAAACAACAGTTAATTTCTTGAAAAAAATAACAAAATTGACAAATCTCTAGGTAAACTGCGGAGTTTTGGGGCAGGGTGGAGGAGGAAGGGTAGGGAGGGACGAAGGGACAGAGGAAGGATGGAAGGGAAGAAAGGAGGGAAGGGAGAGAGGGAGGAAGGGAAGGAAGGAGAAGCAGCTAATTATAAAATCAAGAATAAAAGAGACATCAATACAGATCATAAATTTAAAAAAAATCATAAGGGACAATTATGAAAACCATCATGCTAACAAATTAGATAACTAGATGAAATAGACAAATTCCTAGGAAGACACGAACTTCAAAAACAAACTCAAAGAAGAAATTGAAAATCTGATCACCTATATCAATTGAGAAAATTGAATCAGTAATTTAAAATCTTCTCAAAATGACAAGGCCAATCCCAAATGGCTTCACTGATGAGCTGTACCAAACATTTAAGGAAGAAATAATGCTAAGTTCACATAAAGTCTTTCAGAAATTAGAGGAAAAGAGAATACTTCCTAATTCATTTAATGAAGCCAGTATTACCCAAGTACCAAAGCTAGACAAAGATATTTCAAGAAAACTACAGAACAATATCCCTATGAAAATGATGCAAAAATTCCTAGCAACATATTAGCAAGTCAAATCCAGCAATACAAAAAATGGATTATACATCATGACTGGGGCGTGGGGGTGTCTATTCTTGAAATGCAAGGTTGGTTTAACCTCTAAAAGAATTAATTTAATAGACCAAATGAAAAAAAATACAAGAGTTATATGACCATCTCAACAGAAACAAAAAAATCATTTGTCAAATTCCAACACCCATTCATAATAAAAAACTGTCAACAAACTAAGAATGGAAGGTAACTTCTTCAATCTAATAAAAGACACGTACCAAAAACCTCCAAATAACATCATCTTTAATGTTGAAAGACTGAATGCTTTCCCCCAGGGGAACAGGGCAAGGATGTCCACTCTCACCACTTTTATTCGCATTGTACTGAATGTTCTTGCCTGTGCAATAAGGCAATGAGAAATAATAAAAGATACACACATTAGTAAGAAATAAATGCCTTTATTCATAGAAAACACAATATAGTATACAGAAAATCTTAGAGAATATATAAAAATTCTAGGACTAATGAGAGATTTTAGTAATGTCACAGGATACAAGTTATAAACAATTTTATTTCTCTACTCTAGTAATAAAACATCTGAAAATGAAATTAAGAAAAATTAAGAAAACAATTCCATTTAAAATATAATCAAGAATAATAAAATAGAAATAAATCTAAAAAAATAAGTGCAAAAGCTGAACACTGAAAATTACAAGAAAATTGCTGAGAAAAAATTCATAAATTCTAAGCAAATGGAGGAATACACCAAGCTAATGGATCAGAAAATTCAATATTGTTAAGATGGCAATTAGTCTATAGATTCAGTGTAATTCCTGTCAAAATCCCGGCAGTTTTTAAAAGAAGTTGATAATTGGAGCCTAAAAATTTTATGGCAGTACAAAAAACCTAGAATTGACAAAAACAATTTTAAGAAGGAAGAATACAGTTAGAAAAATTATGCTACATGATTCCAAACCTTACTATAAAGCAATGGTAATGAAGACAGTTGGATACATGTGTAAGAAGAGACATATAGATTAATGGAAAAAGAATATACAGTGCAGAAATAAACTGACATAATTATGGTTAAATGATTTTTAATAAAGGCATCTAGGTCCTTCAAAGGGAAAATAAAGGTAGTCTTTCGAACAAATGATGCTGGAGCAATTGGATGTCCACATGCAAATTAAAATAAGATACCACTGCACACCTAAATGGCTAAAACCCAAAACACTGACACCTCCAAATGCTGACAAGGATGTAGAGCAGCAGAACTTTCATTCAAATGACCATATTTTTTAGCTCTATTTCTGGATTCTCTATTCTGTACCATTGATCCACAACTCTTACCTTTATGAAACTTCTACACTGTCTTGATTACCGTTGCTTTATAACAAGCCTCAAAATCAGGAACTGTATTACCTCCAACTTTGTTTTGCTCAAAATTTCCTTGGCTATTCTAGGTCCTTTGCATTTACATATGAATTTTAGAAGCATTATGATAATTACTATTTCAAAAAGCTTTCTGGGATTTTAACTGGGATTGCATTATATTTGCAGGTCAATTTTGGGAGCTGATTTTTGAGCAACACGGAGTCCTCTGATGCATGATCCTGGTATATCTTTTGATTCATTTATGTCATCTTTAATTATTCTCAGCATTGTTTTGTAGTTAATTGAATACATCTTGCACATTTTTTTCTCAATTTTATCCCTAGGCATTCATATTTTGATGCCATAGAAAATGCTATTTTTTAAAAAAACTTCCAATTTCTAATTGCTCATTGTTAATGCATAGAAATATTAGTTCTGGTAGCACTTTGGTATTAACAGATTTCATAGACTTTTTATGTATACATGTCACTTGAAAATATTCCTTCTTCCTTTCCAATTGGTGTACCTTTTATTTATTTTTTCTTTCTTTATTGTCCAGTGACATATTATACTGACAGGAACTCAGTGCTAGACAGAAGTGATAGTGGACATCATTCTTGCCTTATTGGTTGTCTTAGGGAAGAAAATATGATTTTACCATTATGATGTTAGATAAAGTTTCTTGGCACCCTTTAAAAAATTATATAAATTCTTTTCTATTCCTTGCTTTCTGATAAATTTTAATCATGAATGGATGTATAAATCTGTAAAATACTTTTTCATTAACATATAATTTTTATTTTTATGGATTTGGTATGCTACGTTTTTTAATATTAAACCAACTTCATATTCCTGGGAAAACTCAACCTGATCTTGATATATTATCCTTACTATACGTTGCTAGATTTGGTCTGCTAATATTTTGTTAAGGATTTTGTGTCTACATTCAGGAGGAATGTGAATTGGTCTTTAATTTTCTTTCCTTGTGATGTCTTTTTCTGGTTTTGGCATGAGGTCAAAGTTGGTCTCAAAAAATAAGATATTAAATGTTCTTTTCTCTTTTTTGCCAGTGTTTACATAAAAAACTTAGTTGACTTCTTCCTCAAATGTGCAATAGAATTTACATTTAGGGCTGAAGTTTATGAAGAAAGATTTTTAATTATAAATTCAATTTTTTTTTTTTTTTTGGTAATTTGTGTCCTTTGAGGAAAGTTTCCATTTCATCTAAGCTTTAAATTGATTGAAATGTAGTCATAATATTCCTTTCTAAAAATTATCTGTTGGATACATTCTAATGCTCCCTCCTCCATTCTAATTTTTGATCAGTCTACCTAGGAGCTTATGAATTTTAGCTCTGTTCAAAGAACCAGCTTTTTGGTTTATATTGAAGTTTCCCTATTGTTTTTCCATTTAGTTTTTCATTGGTTTTAGCATACATAATTATTTCCTTCCTGTCCTGCTTATTTGGTTTTAATTTGCTTTTTCTTTTAGTTCCTTCAGATGAAATCTTATATCAGTGATTGTGTCCCTTTTTTTTTTAAATATAAGCATTTAAAGCTATAAATTTCCCTCTAACATTATTTGAGCTGTATTCCATAAATTTTAGCATGTTTTCATATTCATTTAAAAATATTTTCTAATTTTACTTATAACCTTTTTCTTGGGCTCATAAATTATTTAGAAGTTATGTTGTTTAATTTCCAAACATTTTGGGATTTTTCCCGATAGCTTTCTGGCATTGATTCTCAGTTTAATTCCATTGTGGTCAGAGAACATATTATGCATGATTTCGATTATTTAACATTTGAGACTTGTTTTATGGCCTAGTGTATAGTCTATCTTTCTGAGTGGTCCACATGCACTTGGAAAGGACATGAATTGTTCTTGTGTTCTTGGATAGAGTGTTACATAAATGTCAGTTAACTTGGGTGATCATTTTTGTTCAAGTCTTCTATATTCTTAACTGATTTTGTCTACTTGCTCTATTAATTAGCACTAAGAGGGTTGAATCTTTAACCATAATTGTAGATTTTTCTATTCATCTATTCAGTGATATTCGCATTTGCTTTGTGTGTTTTGATACTCTATTAATAAAGAAGCCTATAAATTTTAAAATTGCAATGCACTTTGTGGACAAAAATATGAGAGGATGATAAAGACCTTTAAGTATAGACTATAACATTCTGTGGGGAAGGCAGAAAAGAGAATATAAAATATGTAAAAATTTCTAAATATTAAAGAAGAGCTTGTTCATGTATTTTTAAAACAGATGTTGGTAGGCAGCAAAACTACATTCAGGTTCTATTGTATACATTTTAAAATGATGTAACTGGTTAATTTTAACGTCAATATTTACAAATTGGAAATCATATCCTTTGCAATTATATAAATTTATGAATTTCAAGTGGAAGAATCAAAGCCCCATTGCTCATCGCAGTGTCCTCAATTATGCATATTTAGATAGCTTTTTCCCTCCCTCCTTCTCCTTTCTCCTCACTCTGACTTCCTTGGATTGTCTCTCAAATAAAATGAGTGCACTCAAGTCTTATCTCTGGCTCTATTTTCAGGGTTACCCAAAGACAGCAGGTACCAGGAGTGGACTGTGATTTTTCAAAATTCATTCAGTGATGTCACAGTCAAAAACTTGAGACCACTGCTCTACTTAACATGCATTATCTATTTCCCCAAAGCCCCTCCATCAGTCTAGTTATCTTTCCTTTCTTTTGCCTATTTGTACTCTTTAATAGCACCTATCTTATTGAAAAATGTTTTCTGTTTCCATTAGCCTATAGACTGGTCTTATTAACATTAATTAATTCCATAGCCATCCCAGCCTATTAACTTAATGGCTGGACATGGACAACCCTCAATATGTCTACTAAATTTTCAATTGATTTAATAACAACTTCTAGGTACTTTACTTGCTTTATTTAACTCTCAGAAAAAGGTTCTAAGTTAGGTATTATTCCCATTTTATAGAAATGGAAACTAAAGCTCAGAGAAATTAGACCACTAGTAAATTGCCAGAGTGAAAGCTTGAGTCTAGGATTGCAAAGTCAATGCCTGTTCTGCTCTACCAAATGATTATTCACTGATGTAGTTCCTCTATAGCTTGTTACAATGCAGGGTATCATAAAAGGCCTTCAGTAATGGATTGCTTCTCACAGGAAGAGAAACTGAAGCTTGAAGGATTGTCTGGGTTTATAGAGACACAAGAAAAAAGGAGAATTTTCCAGAAGAGGGAAACAATTAAAGGCAAGAGATGGAAATAAGCATAATTCATGTAACAGGCTATATTTAAATGAATTTGAGAATTGATTATGTGAACTGCAAAAGATCCAGATCATACAGACCTGACACAGTTTGTAATAGGGAGTCACCAAAAGTTTCAGAGCAGAAAACTGAAATGACAACAGTTGAAACACATATGCTAGAAAAAGAACATGAACTTGAATGAGATTTGAATGCAGAAACTGCTCCTTATATTTTCTTATTCAGGATAAGTTTCTAAATGTCTCTAAACTTTAGCATCTTCACCTGGAAAGTAATCACTTTACCTATCTTATGAACAAATTTGATACTGCAGGTAACACGTACAATGACTGGGACAGAGCAGGCACTCACTAAGTGTAAATCCTCTAGTCTGGTAGTGACAACTTTGATGGACTCCAATGAAGACAAAGTTAGAATTCCAGAGGCCAGTGGTAATACCTCCATGACATTATTTTATGAAAAATATTAAACTTCCAGTGGGATTGAGAAGGAGGAAGACAACACCATCTATTTTGATGAAATGGATATGAGAGATGACTCAGTGTTTCAAGCCTTGGCTCTTAGGGTACATTATTAAGAGACAGTGAAGTTGGTAGGAGATTCAGTTTGTGGAGTGGCAATAGTATGCTTCAATTTGAACACGTGAAATAGGAATATCAAAGAAGTGAGTCAGTGGGAATAAGATGAGGGTGTGAAGAAGGGGCTTTACCTGAAATTAAAAGAATAACCAAGTTCCTTTAAGGAAAAAGTACATTACTCTTACATTTGAAAAGAAGTCAGTAGAACCACAAATCAGTAAGAGGAAGTACAAGTTATATTTATCAGTAACATACTAAGAGGGATCCCTCCCCACCAATGCGCATTCTGTTCTGTTTGGGTGGCCAATAAAACGTTGTCTTTTCAAGAAACACTCTTCTAGTTTATTGCTTCTATTTAAATATATATATTGAAATTTTTAAAGTAAGACTGAAAGAAAAGAAAATCATCTCATCTGAAACTTCTCATAATGAATTGACTTTCTAGAAACTAATTGACTCTCTTAAAGAAGGAAAGACTTCAGCCAATTGTTGATATACTCTATATTAAATGGATATGTGCATAAAATAATTTGACATAGATTTAAAGATCTAAATTTAAAAATTCAGATTTACAGTTCATATACATATAAGCAGAGCAAAAATTTTAGTAATCTACTTATTAATGTAACTTCCAATTTGCAGGCTGCTAACAAATATAGTAATCTAATTTTAAGAAACTACAAGAACAAATGTGCATTAATTTAACCATGTTCACCAGGGACTGAGAGGATGAATGCTACTGAGTGCAAAGCATCTTCTGTGTATGTGACAAGAATCTAGGCAACACCACTATTCATGGGTTAAGGATGCTATTTGCTCCATATCTGAAAAAAAGAAGATATAAATTCAAAGTCTAGAATTTAGCCATGACAGGGAAAATATTAGAGCCATTATTATAAAATACAAATGAAAGAGTGTCAATCTTGAAATATAGACATTAGCAAATTTACTCCACACATGAAATACAGGCACTATTTTTTTTTACTTTAATATGCAAATTTAAGCAACTAGCCCACAATATCACCTCTGCTAAAGCTTTTCATTTATCAGTGAGATCTTTCACACAGTTAAAGTATCACAAGTAAATACACAGGACTATATTTTATGTCTGTTGATCTTTGGCACATTTGTCAAATTGGAGAATCTCAAAAGGCAATAAAAATTTGACTGTTTTGCACATTCTTTTAACTTTACATGAAAATATAAGGCCGCAAAAAGGCAAGCTGAAATTTTAGGATATGTGGAATAGTTTTAATAAGGAGTTTTACATACAGTACCCTTACATATAGAACAATGTGTTTGCAAATTTAAATAATATCTGAATGTACAGTGGCATGTATTTTTATCAAAGATAAATTCAAGTTCACTGTCTATCAGTTCTATATGCATTTATACAGATCTCTAGAACTGATAAACAGAATGAGGCATAAAATATTCAAGTGTTATATGTCATCAAATAGCCTCCTCTTAACAGTCTTTTTTTCCCCTTTTTTAAAAAATTTCAAAACCTGTACATACATTTTTAATTTTTAAAAACAGTCTGTTAAAAGGTAACATCTCATGTTAACCACCAGTTCATATAGACTATAGTAATAAAACTAGATATGTGTGATATAAATATGTGTAGATTATGTACATGTGTACGTTGAGTGTTTGTTTAAAACAAGCATACACACTGATGCATACCTGCGTAGGCAGCACTGGGGCGCATACCACTCACATGAGCACTGACAGACAGTAGGACCTAGGCTCAAAATCCAGCAAGAGCTAGTACAGCAACTTAGTTGCCTTTGGTTTCAGAAATTTGTCCATTTGTGATCAAAGCTAAAAGTTTTGAGTGCGCACGTATTTTTTAAAAATAAAATTCATCTTCAGAAATGAAGCTTTTCCAGTATTCCACTACTAGCAGTTAAAAAAATCCATAGCCACAATCATTTTGATATTTTTGTCACTCCTCATCCCAGCTGAGGTTATTTACAATTTTTTTTCTGAAGGCAAACATCAAGCATACTCAGGATCAAACTGTATGTTGAAGCCTGAATACCGCCATTCAATATATATGAGATATATATAACATGTGATATATAGGTTCAGATGGACTGATGGCATTATGTAATAAGACTTGGAGTGGGAGAACTCCCCATAATATTTAAAATCCTCTTTCCAGCAGTATCATCATCATTTGGCACATCAGACCCTTCTGCAAGCCAGTTTGTTTTTAATGAGCTAAATGCCTGCAATATATTCCAATTATTTGGTGTTTGTTTTTAAATACATTCATAATGAAGTAAGAATTCCACAATTGTTTTCTCCAGAAGTGAGACTTCTACTATCAGTTTTCTGATTAAGGACATTCATCACCCAAGAAACAGCTCATGAGCCTATAAAAGTTTAAATTTCTATAAAACCCAAAACTTCTGTGCAGCTGGAACAACTGCTGAGAAGACAGTTCTTAGAGCAAACTTGTAGAACGCTCCAGAATTTAAACTGCCTTTACAATTTTGTTTTTGGCCAAATGCTGGTTCATAAACATGGCTCTTTCTACTAAAAACTATATAAATACATATTTCTTTCTACAGGTATCTTGAGCTTCATATAAGCAACTATTCAAAAATTCTGCCAATTCAATTCCCTTAGTATAGATTATATTCTACTTCATTGATCCTTGGCATATAACACATTATCATCTGCAGCTTGCTCATAAATTTTTTTTTAAATATTAGCTTCTTTGATAAAGTTGTTCTTCATTTTCCCTTCCAAGGTGCCATCCTACTGATGTCACAAATCAGTAAATGACCAGACATTACTAAGTTTTTTAATTATCCACTTAGCAGTCATGTGGATAATAAAAACGATTTGACTGAAGAAAGCCACGTTCTTTGCATTAAGTGTTCACTGTTGTCATACAGAGCAAAGAGTTGCTATCTGTTGTACTTTGCCCATGTCAATCAGGAGCTGTTTTATATGGCGTTTAAGTTGGGGCAGTCTTGCAAGAGGATCTGGTGGCTCCAACTCTCCTGTGAAATCAAGCCAGCTTTCCAGAACTAAAAAAGAGAAGAGAACAAACAAATTTAAATGGCAACTGGAAAAACAGAAAACGGCGTAATTAGAGGTTGGAACAGTGATGGAGAGAAGAGTTCACTTCTCTGTTTTTAGAAAGCCAACATACTCAAGCCATTTCTGAGAGGGTTAGCATCCTGCACATCCTACTCCACAAGTTCTAGTCCCTCTTTATCTGTCATTTAGGATATTTTTCCATATATATATATATAAACTAACTTCATTTTGAATGCCTCCTTTTACTGTCTTCTGGAACAGGAAACAACTATTCCCTGTGCCTGCTCAAGCTTTCTATTAATTTAGACTTAAATAATTTCCATTTCATTCAAAACAAAACTTACCTACTCTATAAACTTTTAAAAAAAAATCTAGAAGTTATTTTTAACAAAGGAAAGGAAGTAGCAATTCTCAGCATTCTTTTCAGTTCCACTACTTTATCATTGCTTTTTTAAAACATGCAAGCGTATTAAAATTCTAGGCAAAATGCAATTAATTACCTCTATACTTTTTATTAATGTTTTCTTTTGAAATTTACCTCTATAATACCGGATAGTGTCAAGCTGAATTTTCTTTTCTTCAAAAATCTACTTAAAACAAACTCTGCAGTTGACTTACAACTAAATGGAAGACGCTTCTGAAATGGGTTTCCATTTCTTCTTTTCTCAAGGGGGAAAAAAGCAGTAGATACTCTAACTTAATGTAGTGGAGAAGTATCACATGCTTTTGCAAAATTAAAAAAAAAGCATGTTTGGGGACACAAAATACAACCTATGAGGTTAGGAGCAAAAAGGAGTGAAAAAGCATAGGAAGAAGACTGAATTAGGAATCAGGTAATCTAAGTTACTCTAGTTTCTCAAATATAAGATAGGGATAATATTTTTCCTGCCTAGTCTTCAGGGATCCTGTGTGATGATAAAATTTAAAAATAAAAGAGAAAAACATTTGAAAATCTGCAAGTAATCTTAAGGTTTACCTACTTAACCTTGTAAAAGTTTTTTTTTTAATTAATTTCACTCAAAAAATACTAACCAAAGTAAAAATAAATATTCGAAATGTTTTTCCCTTCCTATTTCAAATATGCTTAAACTTCTTATGCTGACTTCCAAAGAAAGCATAGTTCAATAAAACTAATAAATATTCCATAAGTGTTCTAACTTGATCCTGGCAGATGGGCAGTATTTAATAAATGCCCATCTTGGAAAAAAAAAAACAAAAACTTAAGATCATACCCAGTCATATTGTTTTGAGCCTAAAAGGTTCTATATGTGTTAAATACGATGTAAAGAGAACAATAAAGCTCCAACAATATGGAGAGCATCTGTAGTTTTCACTCCACAATTTAAAAAAATTTAAATAACGTCTTCATAATAATAATCAACATACTATAGTAACTGTATTTTAGTTCTTGCTTAAATTACCATCAACTTCTTTTTCTATTAGGTCCATCCTGCTGGTAACTTCATTCTGCACATTTTCTATGTGTGTGAGGAGATTGAGCTGCCACTGAAGATGTGAGTCTCCTGGGTCTTCAGTGCCCTTTTTATCATTATAAACAAATACTGAATTCCCTTCAGCTGGATTCTTCTCCAAAGGACCATTGGAAAATAAACATAAAGAAATGGATGAAATGCAATGTCATAAAGGAAAGATACATTAAACACCTCATCACCCACAGTGTCTGGTGAAATCCAATCTGACCCCTGGTATATCTTAAAGGTACATAATCAAATTCCACTTGGTGGTCCTTAAGAACAGATAGGCCCACGATTTCCATCTCTCTCCATCTCTCTACTATGCCTAGCATAGTGCTATAGAGGGAAGAAGGCTTCAATAAAATGTGCTAAATAAATGAAGTCACTAACTCTATTCTGTAACTAAAATGCCCAGCTAATCTATAATGGCCCCTTCCTCAGTTAATCTCAACTGGTGACATAAGTGGAATGAGGGCAAAGTAATAAAGAAGAAATCAAGAAAGGTGTCAAAGACCAGTATAAAGTCTAACTACAGATTGGTCTTTACTGTTGCAGTTAAATCAATGAGATGAGGAAAAGGCAAAAAAATCTTTCAAAAACTTCAAAAGAGCAAACAGTTTGACATACACACAGAATCTGAACTTAGATTTGCCCAAGATAACATTTCCCATGAGGGATACTAATTTGACAAAATAATTTACCACAAATTTTATAAAATATAAGTTTTCCAAATTTAGTTTCGTACTTATTAATATTTAGTGATTACTTGATAGCCAGAAAAATAAAAAACTAATTTCAAAGCAGCCTTACTAACTGAAAATCAATAAAAAATGAAGGCACGACATCTCTAAGATAATCCCACTGAATAGGAAATAAGTTTGCAGATGTGCAATGTACATAGATCTGTAAGAATTCAGCTTACTGCACTGCATAATGGGATCGCTGTGCATTTACAAAAATGCTGAAATTTTAAAAAAGACAGAATGTCACCTTTCATCTAATACAAATAAAAAAGGAGGGCAAATTATTACACCCATATGTACTTTTATGTTCTCGCGCATAGACATTTTCATTTGAAATGCAATGTGGCTCATTAGTTTTTGGAGGCATTTAAGTGTGCTTATAAAATTGAAACATTTGTTAGGGTAACAGTTTACTGAAATTACTAAAATTCTGAATTAGGAGATAATAAAATATTCAAATGGCCAGTGTTTTTCTGTAGAGAAAATGAAAAATGCCCTTAACCTTAACAAGGTACTTGTGAACTTGCAAATATAAGTAAAACCTGGGAATTCAGTATGTTTTATTTTACACAATTTTCCTTTGTTGTTCTATCATATTTTTGAGGCAAACACAAATGAACCAGTTTTACCTTTTCAGGCATTCCACGTTCTTTTGCTGAGTACTGTGAACGATTTTTATCTCCCATTTGGAATTCTTGTTCTTCTTCAAAACTACTAACATCATCATCGTCTGAGCTCCCAGGGTCTGCAAGAGCTTTGCAGTCCTGACCAAAACTTTGTGGCTTCTGATAGCTGTGCTCACTTGTTATATAAGTTCCTTCCGTTTTTAGGGGCAAACGAGGTGGTTCTTTATGGTTGCTCTGTACATATTTCTTTTCTTCTAGATTAACTGTGTCTTGCAGTGTTATTTTTTTCTCTACCCCAGCTATTACTTGATCTTGGTCTTTTCGCTTCCCAGAACAAGCCCAGAGATGAAGGTCAGGATGATGTTTATTCCTTAAAACAAAGTTACAGAAACAGCAGTTCATAAAAAAAAGAAAAATCTATTAACAAGTTGAATACCACAATAAATTTCAAAACCAGGTTAGGAGGAGGTCAGGGACTCAAGACAAAAGAAAAGGTATTCATTAGGTTAACTCAGCAGTCCCCAACCTTTTTGGCACCAGGGACTGGTTTCATAGAAGACAATATTTCCACTGACAGGCGTGGGGGGCGGGGGCAGAGCTCAGGCAGTGACGTGAATGATGGGGAGCAGCTCTAAATACAGATGAAACTTTGCTCGCTCGCCTGCTGCTCACCTCCTGCTGTGCAGACCCCAGTTTCATGGAAGACAATTTTTCCACAGATTGGGGGGCTGATGGTGGCAGCTGGCAGAGCCCTGAGCCTGGGGTCTGCAGGGTTAATTCATTCCAAGATTTCATCCAAAACTTGAATTTTCACAATTAAAAAAAATAATAATATCCAGAAAAGCAATAATGAATTTAAGTCTGTTGACACAACATTTGACACATACATTTCTTTTCCCACTGATTTTTCATTATAGTTTTTTCATTGTACAATATGAAAAACTTTTATGTGGGCATATTTTAAAGCTTTTATTCAGAGTGATAATTGCTAATTACAAAAAAAAAAAATCCTGACTACAAATGTATATATAGTAAAAATCTCCTCTCCCATGACAATCATAAATGAGGCATAATCTTCCAGATGTTTTCCATACACATAAAATTATTTTTTAAATGTATAAGCATATGCTTTTTCTTTTTACACAGCTGGGACTCAATAACATTTGCCTTTTTTATACATAACATGCTATGGGTGTCTTGCCGCATCAGTACATACAGATTGCTCTTACTCTTACTCTAGTGGCTGAATAGTACTAATGTACCAGTCTAGTCTAGCCAACCAATTTGCCACTGATAGATGCGTGTGTATCTTTGCACATGAGTCAGAATATTTCAGATAACTTTCTAGACATGGAATTGCTGGATAATATATGCACATTTTTACTTTGATAGGTACTGCCCAAGTGGCCTCTAAAGGGACTATACTAATTATAACCCCACCACTGGTCTATAATAATGCTCATTTACCCCATCCTCACTAAACATGTGAGCACAATATTGTACAGTCAGTAACTAAAGTTCTGCAGTAAGTAAAACAAGAATCCAATCATTAGAGCTGAAGTGAAAGAAGGACATTTGGAAGACATAAATCTTTCAAAAAACTCAATGTTTACAAATTAATAATTTCCAAATTAGATAAACACTAGTAGTCAAATAAGCTTTCCTCTAATAATACCCAAGTATTGCTTCTGATATTACAAATTTTATCTTTTGTATCCCTAATAATTTAATATCCAGAAAATACTAAAATTCTGAATCAGTATAAGGCATAGTAGAAAGAAAGTTGGCTTTGGAGTCAATAGTCCAAAAGGCTGAATGAATCCTGCTGTGCCACTGAGGAACTTGGATAAGTTACATAACCACTGTCTTTGACTCCCCATCTATAAAACGAGATAAGATCTATTTTTCAGGCTTATTGTAAGGACCAAATATCACATAAAAGCACCAATTTCTGGCATGTAATAGACTTGTAATAAACAGTAAATAATAGCAAATAATATTGAAATATTAACATAAAGAGGCCCTACAGGCATATAAGGCAGAAATGGCCCAATTAAAATACTTGGCAAAATTATGATTGTAGATAAACTCATATTGATACCAAGAAGGAAAATCACGTTTTAAAAAAAGGTCTAATAAATTAGACCCTCCTTTAAGTCTTAGCATTTATGCAGCCTTTTCATAAAGAAATACAGATTCAAGTTTATGACATACAACTGAAGCAAATTTTATTTAACAAATAGTTACTGAGTACTCACCTGTATACTACGAATTAGGGATAAAACGATGAGTAAGAAACAAGCCCTACTTTAAAGGAACCATGCTTTAGTAAGGGGAGACACACACAAAAAATTAAGTATGCATGAAGTTTGCCAAGGAGGGCACAGTCAACACTAATTGACTGAGCAGATAATCACGAAAAGGCATCTGCTAGGAGAACTAGTGGCAGAGGCTATTTTGGGTATGAGTAAAGGCCTGGAGCTATGAAAAAGCTTGCTTAATTCAGGGACTATGATTTGGTATAGCTGGAACATTTGGGGGGAAAATTTTAGGAGAGGGAAGATGTGGCAACAAATGGTAGACAGAATATGTGTCATGGTAGGACTCAGACTTTGTCCACTGGGCACCAGGAAGACACTATGGTACATTAAGCTGGAAGGAGACAAGCTTATATTTATCTCTTACTAAGATCATGCTGGCAGCAGTACGAAGGATGAACTGAAAGAGAACAAGACTGGAGCCACAGAGAAGTGAAAGGTATGGCAACCATTCATGTCAACTGACAGCCTGGCTGAGACAGTACCAGTGAGAAGGAAGAGGAGTAGATGGAACAATGTTTAGCGATTACAATGGATAGGATGTAGGAGACCCAGGGATGGGGTGGAAGGAGGGAAGGGGCAAGTTTCTGGCCAAGGCAAGTACACCCAAATGAAGAAAATCTTGTGAAGAACCAGCGAATCATCCTGTTTTTATATAAAATATAGAGATTTTTTTTGTTTGTTTGTTCTTTCAAAGAAAAATTCCAGTCAGGCATTAGGAAGCACTGAAACAAGGACTTCAAGAATATTGTGCTATGTTGTTTAGGGAGGCTCCAACTTTTTTTTTTTTTTTTTTAAGGAAAAATTGTATGGGATGACTAAAACATATTTATTACTATTTAGTACAGAGCAGAGAGGTGGATTCCATGATTTTCACCTCCTTTCATGCCTTCTAAATCAATCTTAAGGTAACTGGAAAATATACTCATCTGCCTAGAATCTACTTCATCTTGACAGCATTCTTAAAGGAGGGCACAAAATATAGGGCTCATCAAGCATGGGCACTTAATTTTGTGCACATGGTGAGCACATGGTGAGACTAAAATTTGTTGAAATACTAGATGCTGTATCTACCTTTAATCATG
>RJWJ010006850.1:0-32729 GCA_004363605.1 Indri indri | reverse complement strand
TATTCAACCAATCCTTATCATAACGATATTTTGCACTCCACCTCTGACCTGTAGATGAAGTTGACATTAAAGTCACAAAGGATTCCACTTATCAGATTTCCCTTCACTGCTACCCTACTAATGTAACTCATTAAGCAAAGCAAGCTCTCAAGCACTAAGAGCAGATCCAAAAGAAGAGTAAGACAGAGTGCTGAGGAGCTGCTGCAGAAAGAGCTCCTCTGCACCTTCAGCGTTCCCGCCCATCAAGGAGAAGAAACCCCGTTAAGGATGCAATCAGTGGCAGATGACACTTCCAAAGGGAACTCTGAGTGTATTGCTTTCAATTTGTATGTAGCGGTCATAGGTCCTCTAAAAAAGGGTTAAAAGGCTGAGAAAAACTAGACAGGGGCTCTTCTATACCTCATTAGCCTTTGTTTTGAACTAGGTGAAAAAAAGGTTCTGGTTGAGTGAACATGGACTCCCTCCCCCATGTCTGTGACTTCACAGAACTCTGTATAATCCTATCTCCTCAATGTTAACACAAATTAGATCCTATTACAATTAGATGTTTATGTATCTATGCACCCTACTATACTATGAGATAGCTGAAGGCATGGTTTGAATTAATCACCTCACTGATGTTTGGAAAGCAGAAAGCATCCAATAAATGCTGCTGAATGAATAACAAATGTCTACATTTGCTACTGAATGAATCCGATGAATAACAAATGTCTATATTCATAAGGGTCTGAAAAATTCTCCTGCTTCTTACTGTGACTTTTTTCTTTTCTTTTTTTCATTAGACATGGGACCAATTCAACTTCCCTTTTGAGAATACCTAGTTATTTCCTGCCTTGGAGACTGAAGTTATATTCAATATGCAGAACATGCTAGTTGAAGACCCTCTAGCATAGAGGAAGGCACTACATAGAAAGCACAGAAGGCACAGGTTTCATCTCAGTCTGCCACATCCTCAGTATTAAAAGGATCGCAGGTGGTGATCTGAGACCCCATCTGCTCCCCAGTGAGTTGGCTATGCAGAGTTGGCTATGCAGGAGGAGTGCAAGTTCAGAATGGCAAGCCACTCAAATTGTCACAAATAAGCCTAGCTAGAAATTGATACACAGGAGCAGACAGAGGCTAATTCTTCTCCAGGAAAAAACCATACCTCTTTCCCTTCAGTAACGTAGTAATTTTATTAACAAATTTATGCTAATGTATTTCTCTAAGTAATTAATATGGAAAATTAAACTATTACAGTGCAAAAATATACTAAAATTTTAATATGGAGGCAGAGTCTAATTGATCAAGAAGTATAGTAAGTCCTCAGTCCTCACTTAGTGTCATCAATAGGTTTTTGGAAACTGTGACTTCAAGTGAAACAACGTACTTGATAATGAAACCAATTTTACCACAGGCTAACCGACGTAAACAAGAGGTAAATTCCTATGGCATATAGTACGGTCATTTTGCTTAAAGTTGCAGTTTTCAGAACCTACCAATGACATTAAGGGAGGCCTTAGAGTACAGGTGTTTTACACAGCAGATACACTCTGGAATCCGTGAGAAGACACGTAGGCACTGTGAGGTCAGCACAGTGCATGAAGTCTTACCCGGTGGGTCACGGCAGATGTAGCAGATGTACTGCTCTGGAATGCTCTCCTCCAGCAGCCCCATGCACACGCTGTGCTGCCAGCACAGGCACTCCTCACACTGTGGGAAACAGGAGCACTGGAGTCACCTGTCACTCAGTAGAAATAAGGACACGTGCTCTTCCTTTGAATTAGCAAGCTTGGTTTCTTGCTGCCACTACCTGTGAATTCTTAGTCAACATAATAAAAGCAAGTCCTGATTTGAGATGACCTTTGCCTTTGAAATGTTCAACTATTTCAAACACTTTCTTTTCTTATACCTGTTTAAAATGTGCTTTGATAAATTATTTAAATCGTTTAAAAAATCATAATTTCCCTTATGTATTTCCCATTGGTTTTTAGATAATCACATCCTCAAAACTCTAAAAGGTAGCTGACTAAAATGCAGGAAAAAAGCAAGTTTGTAAGCAGTGCCTATAGCAATGATCTCTTAAAGTACTACTTGTGTGAGGAAGCTATAAATTTGCATATCCCTTATTTTAGAAAACCACTGAAAAAAGGGAGAGAAAAAGGAGATTACACTTTTTTCATTCCCATAACTAATGTCTCCAAATCTTTCATATGTCACCACAAAATACGGGAGATGTTTCCTTTTTCTTAAAGATATCCTTCCTACAGGGAGAGGTTGTTAACCCTTGCAATAGTTTTCCTTTCTTTCTTGAAAATAATGGTAACTTTTATGTTTCAATTTCTGCCCACCAAAGGCTGACTATATACTGTCAATTATTAAGCAACCTGGATCCAGACCAGTACGAGAAGGTTGCTGTGACCTGCCCTTCAATGTAGAGGTTTACCCACCCTGATGGCTCTTAAAAAGTGTTTCGGCTTGAAGGCCTCAAACTAAACACCCTAGAAAAGGGAGAGCAACCCTACAATAAGAACACTGTCTACTTTGCTTGATGAGAAGATCTCCTCATTATCCCTATTGGTATTTTAAACACAACAATAAGTTAGAAACCTCGGTCTTTGGTCAGATGGTTAGTAAAAAGAGAAAACACCCTGAAGCACTTGCTGAGCACCTGAAGTAATTCATTACTGTAGGGAAGAGAGGTTAACCAATTACCTGAATCATGAAGCCATTCTCCTCATCCATTTCACAAATACATCGCACAATTTCATTAAGAGCATCATCTTCATCCTGAGATTCCTCAAAATTGGTTGAATCAAAGTCCTGATTGTATTCATCCCCACTCAGAAGCAAACTCTCCGTTGAAGAATCATCGAGGAATTCCACATCTGATAAGTCTAGAATATACACAAAAAGTATACTAAGCATGTTTTTCTATTTTTATGTCATTTTTCAGAAAGAAAGGAGGTAAGGGATGTGATTTTTAAGCTATTAAGCATTTAAAAGAGGGGCAAACAAATGGGAATAGAATACTGTACTTGTCTATGGTCAGAGAAAAAAATGATTTTTGAAGCTAACTATGACTGCTTTACATCTTAATGTATACACTATTATAAGTAACTCAAAGTATCCCGTAGTCTTCATGCGTATAGAAGTTATGGCTAAATTTGATATTCATAAGTTAAACTTGCATAGTTTCCATATACTTTCACAAACTTTATCCCTTTTGGTCCTCATTAAAACTTTGGATGGTTTTATAGGTTTTATTATTTGCAGTATAAACAATTTCAGAGAGATTAAGCAGCTTGCCTAGGGTCTAATACCATTAATAACAGTACCAGTAGCATCAACTACCACTGCACTTGATATGCACCAGGTACTATACTAAGCACCCTTAAACATCAGATAAAACTTGCTTGAAGAATGCAGCCAGAGAGTGGTAAAGCTGACTAATTACCAGGACTGCTTGACTCTCAAACCTGTGTTCTTAATCACTTCACCAGTATTTCTTAAAATGGGACTATGAGTTCCCCAAGAAATTTTTTAACTATATTAACTTTATTTTGATAAAAATCTTTAAAAATTATGCATATTCTACAAACTGGATTATATGGATGACTACTACATACAACTTATTTAAATGCCAGGTTTTAGGTTTGTGTTTATCACAGTGTCAATACCAAAGCCTACCATTCTGCTTGGTCTATTAGAAAATAAATTGAGATGAACATAAAGGAATCTTTATTTATCACAAATAGAAAGAAATGATGATAGAACACTAAAGAAGGTTTTGCAGTAGTTTGGATGGAGAAATGTTAGGAAAACTGAGTCGTCATGGGACACATGGTGGAAGACCACAGTGCTCCTGCCAGCTGCTTGAATGGAGGCTGCTGAGTGGAGTACCGCAAGGATGGGGGAGTCACCTTCCCACCTCACCATCCTAGTCCCTACATTCTGAGTTATCCTTTCACCTGCTTCTATCTATCTCCCCTTTCTACAATGTCAGAATCCATGAGAGCAAGCACCTTGCGTTGCTGACTGCTACATCCCCAGTGTTTACAATGAGATCTGATACATTCAGTAGCCACTACAGACTGTTTGTGGCAGAGCTAAGAAGGAAGTCAACAGAGAGAAATTTTTCTTTTCAGACTTAATCAGGCCAGACAGACATTGGGTGGATTCAAACTAAAAAATCCATGCTATGTATATTTTAAATATTTCATATGAGCCATTTTTTTTATCAGTTTCTAATCTTATTTTTTCCCTGACTCAATGTTTTTGAATGTTTGTTTTTGATTTATTAATGTTTCATAGAAAAATAAATAAACGTTTTCTTCTCTTTGGGGTCTTAGGACATCTGGGAGGAAGTCAGGTCAGTAGAAATGAGATAATGATAGAGAAATACCTGAAAATATTCATGGAGCAAGAAGTAAATCAATTAGATATGGAAAATCTAGTATTAACAACATAACTAGTTTTAAAACAACCTAAAGAAGAAAATTTCATCCATTCATTATCTTGCTGGCTTAAATCCAAAATTAGTATTTTTTCTTGGCTTTCTCAAATACAAGTTCATGTTTCAACAAGGCAGAGTAGAACATGGATAAACAGTTTTAAACACTGTTGCAGCATATACATGGTATTAAATGGATGGCAATCATAACACAGTTAATAATGAATTTGATTGAAAACTGTATCACTGAAAGGAATTAGTATATATCTCACATATACTTGCATGGCCCAAATTACCAGGTTTTAAGGTGCTAGCATATAAATTTAACACATTCCCCAGAAAATCCAGTTTGAATAACTAACTCCCAAGCATTAAAGATATGCTTGGCTGAATTTTGAAAGTTGAGCAAATAGGTCATTGGATTGAAGTTATATTAGAAAAGTGAATAAAAGTTTCTTACACTCGGATAGCCACCTGGACAATGGTTCCACGTGAGTGGCCACACAAAACTGCTTCCTGTGAACCACTACTCCTAGAACTATCACTGCTCTTTTCCTGAGACAGTATTTTCAAAGTGTGGTTCCCAGAGCAGCAACATTATTATCACCTGGAAACTTGTTAGAAATCAGAAATTCTGAGGGTAAGGCAGCACATAAATGTGTTCTAGCATACTCTCCAGGGGGTTCTGACACACGTTAACATTTAAGAACCCAAGGCCTAAGACCTCTGCCCTTATTAACATTCCCTTCCTTTCTCCTAACTCAGTGCTTGATCATATAGAGGGCAGGACAGACACAAGGCAGAACTGAGGGTGCGCATCTGTGTTCCTTCCACCCTTTCTCAATTGTTCTTGTTCCAGCACCACTACCAGCCCAGATATAAACCCCTATGCTCCATCTCTCTCTGGCAACAGATGATCTCCAGATCTTGATGGCTTGAAGTATGCGTATTCTTACGTGATTTTCAATACCTGCTGCAACATGTAATCACCCAGAAACTGTATCTTGCTAGGATCCTTCCAGAAATCTCATTTAATTACGCTCTGTGGTAAGACCCAGGATTGGTATATTTTAAAAACCCCACAGCAATGACTGTAAGGTGCTCCTGGGGTTAAGAACCACGGGGCCAGGGGAAAAGGGGAGCTTGTGTTTGCCGAAAAAGAGAGGCAGTGACTTTTCCTTAATCCCCTCTCCCACCTCAAATTTTTAAAAATTACAATCTCACAAGTGTTGTGTCTTATTTCACGGTAAAAGGAAGAAAATGCTTTCCTCGGAGAAAGCCAGAGAGGAGGAAGGCCTGGAAGAAAGCAGGTAGTAACAGTGCAAAAGAAAACATTTAATCTAGTACCCACTATCTAGGGTACTTGGAAGAAAGGAACAGACAGGAAATGCTCTCATTCATAAGGCTCCTACCCCTTACTCCTCAACCCGACTCTGGTCCCTCCTGTGTTAGAGCTCTACTCTTACTCATGGCCACTGCCCTTAAAGTCTAGAGCCGGGAAAATCTCTCTTCCTATTGCTTATAATTTGGGAAGGAAGGTAAGGTATTCAATGTCTTCCACTGTCAGGCCTGGACCTGCAGGAAAACTTGGACAGAATCTAGCTCCTGTGCTCTTTTCGCCCCTGACATTGCCTTCTGCCCGCCTAAGACTGCTCAGTTCCTGAGTCTAAATCACTGACCTGACCACATTCTCGGACCTCTGGTTTACAGATGTATCTGTGACCAGGAATTCAAAGTATAGTTGTAAGACTGTAATAACTATTTAGTAGAAAAGCATTATCTTTGGAGTTAAGATAGACCTTGATTAGAGTTTTAATTCCAACACTAACTATCTCATAAATTTACGTAACCTGTAAGTAGTCTGCTTGTTTATCTGTAAAATGTGCATAATGGTATCTACTCTATAAGTTGGTAGTAAATAATATGAAAACATATGTTAAAACCTACAGAAAGATTAGTATATAGTAGACACTAATATTAGTTTCCTTACCACCATCTCCTCCACTATAAAGCATAAAGCCAATTTTACTTTACATAAATTAAAAAGTAGCTCAAATTTCTAACACTAAGACTTTTCATATTAGTTTATGTAAGGTCTTTTTAAATTGTGTGCCCTGTATAAATACGCACTCAACAAAGTACATTTTATTCTCAGTTCCATATTTAGGAATCTTAAATCTTGCTTTAACCATTACATGGTTACACGTACTTTCACCACTAAGATCAACAGACAGAATTGCCCTTGGGTACTGATAGGTTGTAGTTTTCTCCGTAAACATGGTTCGCGAAGCCAGAGAACTCCCAGAAGATCGAGTTAGTGGGGAAGAGCACCTTTCCAAAAATTCTAGGGAACTGTCTTCATAGTCTGAATAGTCTGCAACATAAAATACATTAAGAAATATTAATAAAGTATCAGGTAATCAAGAATGGTCACTGTAAAAATAATGAGAAAATCATGTTTCAGGATACATAAAATAATCATGCCACCACTTTCTCTTCTCATCCATGAGCAGCTACATTATTACAAATTGGGTTTAGCAAGAACACTCAGGAAATAAATATACACAGTAGGGATCATCAGGTTCTAACTGGTATCAGTAAACTCCTGCAAAGGAGTCCAGAAGTGCAAAAGGATTATTTCTACACTATTTTCCATTATTATCACAACTATGCCTGCAGTTAAGATGTGTAAGATGTAAATTAACCTTTTTTTCAATTTGTAAAGAGGTTTTCTTGATTTCTAGCACACTGATTATTGCAGTGAAAATCTGATCAATAAATCCTTCAAGCAAAAAAAACTTTGAAGGAAATTAACTGGTCTTAGAAGAAATCTGTCAAAGTTCTGTTCCTCTCCACTTCAAATGAGTTCTACAAATGTCTACAAGGGGAAAAGCCATATGCAGCTTACCAGAAAGTAGGAGTGTGGTGAGGGGAAGGAAAAACAGGGGAAGGTGTGATTCTAGGAATGTAGGAGGGCTCTGAAGCAGAAGAGAGCATGGTGCATTTAGCAACTATAAGACTGTGGCTGGAATACAGTGAGTGAGATGGATAAGAAAGGAGCCTAGAGTGACAGGAGCTAGATCAGGTTAAAAATTTTTCTTATTTTTAAGTTTTATCCTTATGCAATCAAAAGCCACTTAACAGTTGTACAGGGAAGCAGGATGTGACACAAGTCCAATTCTATTTCTGAAGGATCAGTCTAGTTGTAGAATGGAGGATGGAATGCAAGAAGGCACACAGGGGCCAGGTGTGGAGGCTCAGGCCTGTAATCCTAGCACTCTTGGAGGTCGAGGGGGGAGGATCTCTTGAGGTCAGGAGTTCGAGACCAGCCTCAGAGAGAACAAGACCCTTTCTCTACCAAAAAAAATTAGCCAGGCATGGTGGCATGCACCTAGTTCCAGCTACTCGGGAAACTAAGGCAGGAGGATTGCTTGAGCCCAGGAGTTTGAGGTTGCTGTGAGCTAGGCTGACGCCACGGCACTCTAGCCTGGGCAACAGAGCAAGACTCTGTCTCAAAAAAAAAAAAAAAAAAAAAAAGGCGGCACACAGAGAAGTAGGGAAATAGTTCAGAGGCTACAACAGTAGTTCAGGCAAGAAATCCTGGTAGCTTGGAATGGGATAATAGCAACTAAGGGGAAGATTTAGAGGAAGACATAGTGCTGTTACAGATTGGAGGCCGAGAGCATCGAGACTGATTTCCAGGTTTCTGTTTCAGCAACTAGGTGGTAAAAATGGGTCTGAGAGAGGACTGAACGATAAATGGGAGGAGGAGGAATCAGAGAAGGCATACGAGTTTAGAGGGGGGGCTTCCTCAGATGGGAGATCTGACACATCATCTACATGAACCTAAAGATGAGGGGATGGTGGTGGTAAGAAATGCCGGGATTAAGAATTGAAAGACAGATATGTCCCCCATTTTAACAGAGGCAAAGAAGAAGACAGATATATTCGGGTAAATATGGAGGTGTGGTAGATAAAAGATGAGCAAAATCTATTTCTAATTCCTCATCTGTGTGAGGCAAAGGATGTCAGTTCAGGCAGGTTAGGGAATAAAAGGTGGGAAAGAGTGGGAAAAGTTGAGGAAAGGTAGAAAGTAGAAAAGCAAATTTATAAGATAAGAGTACTAATAACACTGGTCTATACTAAATATCTATTTGAAGTTGGTGGTTGTGGGAGGCAGAACAATGATTCCTCAAACATGTCTATGTTCTAATCCCTGGAACCTATAAATACACTAAGTTACATAGCAAAGGGGAATTCAGGTAGAAGATGGAATTAAGATTGCTAGTCAGTTGACCTTAAAATAGGAAGAGAATCCTGGATTATCTGTGTAGGCCCAGGGTAATCTAAAGGATCCTTAAAAGTGAAAGAGGGAGGGAGAAGAGTCACTGTCAGAGTAAAATATGAGAAGGACTTGACTGGCCTCTGCTAGCTTTGAAGATGGAAGAGGGACATGAGCTGAGAAATGTGGCGGCCTCGACAGGCCAGAGAAGCAAGGAAATGGATTACCCTGAGAGCCTCCAGAAAGGAATGCAGCCTTGCTGATGCTTTGGTTTTAGCCCAGCAAGATCCATTTTGGACTTCTGACCTCCAGAACTTTAAGATAATAAATATGTATTTGTTTTAAACCACCGACATATAGTAATTTGTGACAGCAGCCATGGTAAACTTACATAGTGGTTATCATAAATTCCATAGTACGGCCAATATTGATTGAGGGCTCTCTATGTGCCAAATACAATTTTAAGTTCTTTACCTGTATGAAGTCTTTTAATCCTCACAACCATCCAATAAGGGAGATAAGACTGCTAGTGCTACTTCCCAAATGAAAGAACTGTCCAAGGATACGCAATGGCAAAGACAACATTCAAACCCAGGGAGCCTGACTACAGAAGTGGCACGCTCAACCAACAAGCACGA
The DNA here is from genome assembly GCA_004363605.1 of Indri indri. Lineage (NCBI taxonomy): Eukaryota > Metazoa > Chordata > Mammalia > Primates > Indriidae > Indri > Indri indri. The sequence continues at coordinate 23,377 of RJWJ010006850.1, read as the reverse complement.
TCAGTGGATTTCAACATTTAAAGTGTGAACAAGCTGGAAAGCTTGTTAAAACCCATGTTCCTGGGCCTCACCCTTAGCAGATCAGGAGTGGGAGCACTCAGATAATGTTGATGCTATTAGATGAAAGAGTAATCTTTGGGTAGCACTGTGCTACTCTGTCTCTTGTGGCCTGCAAGTAACTCCACACAGTCTGTCTACTAACACCATGTTATTTAGGCACAGGCATGAAAAGAGAAATATTGAACACTAACTACTTTGTCAAGTACTTTATAATAATTACATTATTTAATATTAATAACAAATCTATGCAGTAGAAACTATCGTTACCATTTTAGAAGTTAAGAAATTGAGATTTAGAGAATTGAAATAATCTGTCAAAAGTTGCCCAGCTCTAAGTGTTATGAACAGGATTTGCTAAACCCCTATATTAAACTTTCAAAGCTGCCCTCTTATTGACTACATTCTATATTATCTTCTCAGCAAAAGCAGAAGATTGAAAGAAATCTCAATTTGGTGCTAAAAATAAAACATGCTTGACATTTAATCTCTCTGTTTTATTAGCAAATGAATACAATTTCTTGGCATTCTACACCCTACCTGTATTCCTCACTCTATTCCCTCTGGCTATCAGGAATAAAAGTTTACTGTTATGTTTCAAGGCTTAGATCAGAAGTATCCTACATAAGGTAATTTCTTTGATGACTCCAACTTTTCTAAATTTCAAATAGATTTTGTACCACTCTTACCACACAAATCAGACCTTCCTGGTAGACACTGATAAATGCTTCACATCACTCTTACTATGTACTACATGCCTGCTTACAAGCTCCTCGAAGGAAATCTTTGTTTTTACTCCACAATGATTTGGATTCTCTTTGCCTTCTAGCTTTAATTCTTTTTAACCTCCGTATGCCTTCAGTTTCCTCATATTTACAGACACATGAAAGACAGATATGAAGTGACTTGCTGAGACTAAAGAAGCTAAAAACTGGCAGAGATATTACTCTTAAATCACAACATGGCAACTCCTCATATATATACAGCTTGAATACAACATTAGTTTTGTATCTTGTAAACTACTTCTATTTACCAAAATACACCTTAACCCACTACCACATGGAATAATTATAAAGAAGTATTTAACATGTGAGGCTCGAATAAACTAATATACATAAAATGCTTAGATAGTGTTTGGTCCATAATAAGTACCACAGCATATGCAAAATAACATTATGTGGTGAATTAAAGGAAGAATTTTTGCAACTCCCTCATGGTGCTAATCATAGACTAAAAACCATATTATACTAGGAAACTCATTCAGTAATAATGTGAATTCTTTAACATTATGAAGGCTTTAAAATTTTAAAGTTATTTAAAATCCTATATTTCCCACTTAAAGATCACTCTTCAATCATCTGGGAAAAGTGTCACTTCCAAAATGAATGTAAATAGCCCAGAATAAATTCTCCTCAAATGTAATAATTAATTACAAAGATGATGGTGATTACCACACTCAACACCTGCTGTTTATAAATAGCAATGCTTCTGTGCATCTTCAGTATTTATCAGGACTCTATTTATAAGGTTAAGATTTTAATTTACAGGCCTGATTTTAAAATGTAAATAAAGATATAATGTTTATTTTTTTCAACAGAAGGTAAAAGTATCTAACATTTAAAGTGTTTTCCAAATGGCTCTTTGTACAGGGTTATCGTACTTAAGGGCTGATCATAATTCTAAAGTGTAAGTTTTCATTGCAAGTTTTTTCTCTATTAATCCTAATGACACATCTTTCTTTCAAGTTACCACTTACTGTATTCTCATAACTCTATCCCTCACTTTGCTACCAAGTGTGGCCCCCCTTCTTATTTTGTGTTATATTAATAGTTATCTTTTCCTGCACTTTCACAGGTATTTTAGCATATTCTGTGTCTGCTGCTAAACACTGGAACAGACCTCTTGGTTCACTGATGCACCAGAAGATGACTTAAAATAGCTGTCCGTTCCTGCACTGACAAGCTCGTGTCTCCACTGGAACATCCAAGCCAGCCAAATCCCGAGAGCCTCTGGTCGGCTGGGAGTTCACAGAAGCATTGCTATTTATAAACAGCAGGTGTTGAGTGTGGTAATCACCATCATCTTTGTAATTAATTATTACATTTGAGGAGAATTTATTCTGGGCTATTTACATTCATTTTGGCAGCTTTATCTGCATTTTGAAGCCTCCCACTTCTATATTATAATGTACCACTCACAGGAGGTTATTCAGTAACCAAATTAATTTGTGGTTAATGATTTTTGTTTACAAGGCCCCAGAGCTCTCTTTGGAAAGTGGTTTCAAGCTTTTCAATACCATTTTGATCCTATATCTTCAAATTTACTCTGACAGCTTTAGAGTTAGAGAATGTAGAAACTTCACACCCTGTGGAAAAATTAGATGTTTATTTTTGGACTATGGAGAGAGTTAAAATCTCAAGAATTTATCAACAATGATTACTGACTATGAAAGTGGTTTATATTTTTTAAAACTGGTTTTATTATTTAATGAATATAAAAATATTGATAAAAGAATATCAATACCACAAAATACTTAGGTACCAATCACGTAGTTTTCATTTTGAAGGTCCCTTTGTGCCACTATCCAATTTGAACTGATAACAACTTTCCTTCCCCATCTTAGAGGTAACTATTATCCTGAATTTTTGTTCATCATTCTCTTGCTTTTCCTACATACAGTAGAATCCCTAAAAAAATAGTTTAGCATTAACAATTTTTTGAACTTTACATGAATAAAAACATATTTTCTTCAGTGATTTAATTTTTAACTTAACATTTTGTTCCTGAGGTTCCTGTAGCTCTAATTCATTTATCTACTTAGTGATGCAGACTCCACTGAAGGAATACATGACTTCTGACAGAGGGCTGCGTGCTTCCATTGCTGCCAAGAACCCTCTCCTATTTGCCTCTGGATGTATCCTGTGAGATCCCTCGGGAATTTTAAGGCGCTCCCCCACCCCATGGCACACACATCTCAAGCTTATCACTGTTTCCCACAACAGTTGTGCAGGGGTCTCCGTTTCCTCAGCAATATCTAATATTATCTACCTCGTCATTTCTGGCAATATGGCAGACATGAAAGAGACTTCACGAGGTTTTAAAAATTGTGTTTATGCAGCTTCTTGTAAGATTGAGCATTTTATTATATATTCACCTTATCGTATTAAGGTTTCTTCTTGTGTGAAGTACCTGTTAAAGTCTTCTGCCCATTTTCATACTGCATTATTTTCATTTTTCTTTTTGATTTGTAAAAGTTTGAAATAAATTCTAAATACTAATCTACTGTCAGATATATGTGTTGTAATAATGGTTTACAGCTTGTCTTGTCACTGTCTTTATGTTTTTTGATGAAACAAAGTTCTTAATTTCACTCTAGCAATGTATAACCTTTTCCTTTATGGTTAGCACTTTTTGTTTAGAAGTCCTTCCATGTCTAAAGATCCTAAAGACATTTTCCCATACTGTCTATTAAAGTTTTACAGTTTTGTCTTTCACATATTCAGTCTTTAATTAGCCTGAAATAAATTGTGTGTATGATGTTAAGTATGAATCCAATTCTACTTTTCTTCCCCCTGCGGATAACTATCACTTACTGAAAACTTAATCCTTCGCCTACTAATTTGCAATGCAAGTTCTGTGTAAATATATACAGATCTGCTTTGGACTATCTATTCTGTCCTTGATCAATACGTCTATTCCTCCAAAGTACCTTACTGCCTTAATAACTATAGCTGAATAGTAAGTCTTCTCTTTATTCTCCAAGAGTGACTATATTATTTCTGGCTTTTTACATTCTCTATTAAGTTTCCAAATCAGCATTGAATCTATAGATCTATTTAGCATGAACTGACTTTTCAATCTACCAATTGATGAACATGAATTATCTACCATTTATTTAGGTCTTCTTTAATGTTTCCAAATAAGGTTTCATAAACAGCTATTCATAGTTTTTTAAAATACATACTTTTAAAAATACATACCAATGCATCAAATGGTTTTTCTACATTTATAATGTTTGTTTTCCTTTATCTGTTACTGTGGTGAATTTTGTAAAATGATTTCATTTTCTGACGTTTAACCAGCTTTGCATACCAATCCTACATGGTTGTATCTTTTTTATACACTGCTAGATTTAAATTTCATAAAATTTATGTATGGGTTTAGCATCCACGTCCATAAGCAAGAATATCCTGTGGTTGTCCTTTCCCATATTATTCTCTCCTGTTTTTGATATCAAAGTTGATCTAAAACGAATTTTGAATTGTTACTAGTTTCCTAGGGATGCCACAAGAAATACCACAAATTTTGTGGCTTAAAAAAACAGAAATTTATTCTCTCAAAGTTCTGAAGAACAGAAGTACAAAATCAGGGATTGACAGAGATGTGCTCCCTCTGAAAGCTCTAAGGGCAAATCCTTCCTTGCCTCTTGCAGCTTCTGTGGCTCAAGTTCATTGGCTTGGGTTGTATCACTGCAATCTCTGCCTCCATCTTCATATGGCCTTCTCTCCTGTGTGCCTCAAATTTCCCTTTCCTGTCTCTTAAAAATAAGACATCGGTCACTGGCTTTTGGGTCCATCCTAAATCCTGGATAATCTCATTCTGAGATACTTTATTCAATCACATTGGCAAAGATCTTAATCCCAAATACAGTCACATTCACAGGTACCAGGGATTAGGACTTAAAATATATATGTTTTTGGGAGACACTATTTACCCTATTGTAGGAGTGTTCCCTCTTTTGCTAAATTCTGAAAGAACTTACGTAAGCTTGGAGTAATCTGTCCCTTTAATGTGTGGTAGAACTTGACAGCAAACTTTCTGTGCCTGGCCTTTTTATTTGTAGGGAGATTTTAAAATGCTGATTAAATAAATTTATTTTAAAGTCTGGAGACTATTCAGGTTTTTACCTTCTTCTTGATTTTGATTTCTGGCAATTGTCCATAGTTTTATCTAACCTTTTATAACAAACTTTGGCATAAAGTTGTTTACACAATCTTCTTGTCCGGAGCATGTATAGATATGTTCTCTTTATTTCTAATATTGTTTATTTGTGCATTTTGTCTTTTATTCTTAATCAGTTTTTCTAGAGGTCTGATTTTTTTTTTTTTTTAGTTTTTTTCCCAAATAAATTTGGAAATTTAGAATTTCTCCTTGCATTTTTTCAGTTCATTAATTTCTGCTCATATGTTTATCACTTACTTCTCCATTTTTATTAAATACATTTATTCTTGTTGTTTTCTAACTTTTTATTGATACATAATTTTATATATTTATCAGGTACACGTGAGTATTTGTTACATGCATAGAATGTGTACTGATCAAGTCAGGGTATTTGGGGTATCCATCACCTTGAGTACCTTGAGTATTTACCATTTCTACATGTAGGAAATATTTTAAGTCCTCTCTTCTAGTTACTTTGAAATGTACAAAATATTGTTGCCAACTATAGCCACACTACTCTGCCATCAAGCGTTAGTACTTATCTTCTATCTAATTATGTCTATACTGATTAACTAATCTCTCTTCAACCTCTCTCACCCATACAATCTTCCTAGCCTCTGGTATCTATCATTCTATTCTCTACCTCCATGAGATCAACATTTTTAGCTCCCACATATGAATGAGAACATGTGATATTTGTCTTTTTGTGCCTGGCTTATTTCACTTAACATAATGACCTCCAGTTCCATCTGTGTTGCTGCAAGTGACACGATTTCATTCTTTGTTATAGCCAAATACTATTCCATTATGTATATATACCACATTTTCTTTATTCATTTATCTGCTAAGGGACACTTAGGTTGTTGATTCTCTATCTTTGCTATTGTGAATAGTGCTGCAATAAACATGTGAAGGCAGCTATCCGGGTCAAATATTGATTTCTTTTCCTCTGGATAACTACCCAGTGGTGGGATTGCTGAATTATAGTTCTATTTTATAGTTTTAATAATTTACATTCCTACCAATAGTACATAAGAGTTCCCTTTCCTCCTCATCTTCACTAGCATGTTATTTTCTGTCTTTTTAATGATAGTCATTCTACCTGGGGTGAGATGACATCTCATTTCAGTTTTGATTTTCATTTCCCTGATGATTAGTGATGTTGAGCATTTTTTCATATGCCTGCTGGCCATTTTTATGTCTTCTTTTTAGAAATGTCTATTCATGTCCTTCGCCCACATTTTATCGGGATTATTTTTTGTTTTTAATTTTTGAGTTCTTTGTATATTCTAGATATATTAGTTCCTTGTTGCATTAATAGCTTGCAAATACTCTCTCCCATTTGACAGGTTGTCTCTTCACTCTGCTGGTTATTTACTTTCCTGTGCAAAAGCTTCTTAGTTTAATATAGTCCCACCTGTCTCTTTTTTGTTTTCGTTGTCTATGCTTTTGAAGGCTTAGCCATAAAAATTTTTGCCTAGACCCATGTCCTAAAGTGTTTTCCCTATGTTTTCTTCTAGTAGTTTTATAGCTTCAGGTCTTATGTTTTAAGTCTTTAATCCATCTTGAGTTGGTTTTTGTATATGGTGGTCCAGTTTCATTATTCTGCATATGGAAATCTAATTTTCCCAGCACCATTTATTGAAGAGGGTTGTCCTTTCTGCGATGTATGTTCTTGACATCTTTGTCAAAAATCAGTTGGCTGTAAACATGTAGATTTATTTCTATATTCTGTCTCACTGGTCTGTGTGTCTGTTTTTATACCAATACCAGGCTGTTTTGGTTACTACACCCTTGTAATATATTTTGAAGTCAGGTAGTGTGATGCCTCCAGCAAAGTTCTTTTTGCTCAGCATTGCTTTGGCTATTTCAGGCTCTTTTATGGTTCCATACTAATTTTAGAATTTTTTCTCCTAACTCTGTGAAAAATTATGTTGGTATTTTGGTAAGGATTACCCTGAATCTGTAAATTGCTTTGGACAATATGGTTGTTTTAATGATATTGATTCTTCTGATCCATCAGCAAAAAATATCTTTTCCATATGCTTACATCCTCTTCAATTTCTTTAATCCGTGCTTTATAGTTTTCCTTGTAGAGATCTTTCACCTCCTTGGTTAAATTTATTCCTATGCACTTTTTGTTTTTGTAGTTATTTTAAATGTGATTGCTGTCTTGATTTCTTTCTCAGCAAATTCATTATTGGAGTATAGAAATGCTATTGATTTTTGTTTGTTGATTTTGTATCCTGTGATTTTGATAAATTTACCTGATCTAAGAGTTGTTTGGTGGAGTATTCAGGTTTTTTTGTTTGTTTGTTTGTTTTACATATAAGATCATATCAGCAAAAAGGGATAATTTGAATTCCTCTCTTCCAATTTGAATGCCTTTTATTTCTTTCTCTTACATGACTGCTCTGGCTAGGACTTTCACTACTAGGTTGAACAGAGTGGTGAAAGTGGGCATCTTTGTTTTGTCTCAGCTTTTAGAAGAAAGGCTTTTAGATTTTCCCCATTTAGTATATGCTAGCAGTGGGTTTGGCATATATGGCCTTTATTATATTGAGGTAGGTCCCTCCTTTGTCTAGTTTGTTGAAAATTTTTATCATGAAGGGATGCTGAATTTTATCAAATGCTTTATCTACATCTGTTGAGATGATCATATAGTTTTTGTCTTTCATTCTGTTGATGTGATATACCACCTTTCTTGATTTGCATATGTTGAACCATCCTTGCATTCCTGAGATAAATTCCACTTGGTTGTGGTTTATTATTTTTCTTTTGCATGTGCTGTTGGATTTATTTGCATGTGTTTTGTTGAAGATTTTAGTATCTATGTTCATCAGAGATATTGTAGTTTTCTCTTTTTGTTTTGTCCTTTTCTGGTTTTATTTTAAGGGTAATGGTGGTCTTGTAAAATGAGTTAGGGAGAATTTCCTCTTCTTTAATTTTATGAAATAGTTTGAGGAGAATTTTGGCCTTAGAAAATACTTGATATTTCAATTTTTTAAAAATTTGTTGAGACTTATTTTGTGCCCTAACATATGATCTATCCTGGAGAATGTTCTATGTGCTAATGAAAAGAATGTATATTCTGTAGCTGTTGGAATGAAATGTTCAGTAAATGTATGCTAGGTCTATTTGCTCTAAGAGGCAGTTTAAATCCAATATTTCTTTGTTAATTTTCTGTCAAGATGATCTGCCTAATGCTGAGAGTGGGGTATTAAAGTCCCCTAACTATTATTGAATTGGAGTCTCTCTCTCCCTTTAAACCGAATATTTTCTTTATATGTCTGGTAGTATTGGGTGCATGTATGTTTAGAATTGTTATATCCTCTTGATGAATTGAATTCTTTATCATTATATAACCAGCTTGTCTATTTTTACTGTTTTTGACTAAAAAGTCTGTTTTATCTCATCTAAGTGTAGCTGTTCTTGCTTGCTTTTGGTTTCCATTATGCATGGAATATCTTCTTTCACTCCTTTACTTTCCAGTCTATATGGGTCTTTATAGAGGAGATGAGTTTCTTGCAGGCAGCATATAGTTTCATCATTTTTTTTAATCCATTCAACCAGTCTATCTCTTTTAAGTTGAAAGTTTAATGTGTTCACATTCAAGGTTTTTATTGATATGTGAGGGCTTATTCCTGTAATTTTATTAATTGAATCCTGGTTGTTTTGTATATCCTTTTGTTCCTTTCTTTTTCTTATTGTTTGTCATTGTGGTTTGGTGGTTTTCTATAGTGGTAACACTTGAGTCTTTTCCTATCCTTGTTTGTATGTTTGCTCTACCACTAGTTTTTATATTTTTGTGTGTTTTCACAATGGTAGATATCATTCTTTCAAATTCCAGGTATAGGACTTCCGCATTTCTTGTAGGGCCAGCCTAGTGATGATGAATTCTCTCAGCCTTTGCTTGTCTGGGAAACACTTTACTTCCCTTTCATGTATGAAGGATAATTGTGCTGGGTATAGTATTCTTGATGGGTAGGTTTTATTCTCTCAGTATTTTGAACATACCATTCCTTTCTCTCTTGGCCTGTAAGTTTTGTGCTGAGAAATCCACTGTTAGTCTGATGGTTGCTCCTTTAAAAGTGATTACCTGCTTTTCTCCTGCTGTTTTTAGAATTCTCCCTTTATCTTTGACTTTAGACAGCTTGACTATAATGTGCCATGGAGGAGACCTTTCTGCATTGTATGTATATGGGGATCTCTGAGCCTCCTATATCTGGATGTCTAAATCTTCTGCTAGACTTGGGAAGTTTTCATCTATTATTTTGTTATATAGGCTTTCTCATAATTTTGTTTTCTCTGTGCCCTCTGGGACTCCAAAAACTCAACTATTTAGTCAATTTATGGTGTGTTATGTCATGTAGGCTTCACTCAATTCTTTTTTATTCTTTTTAATTTTTGTCTGACTGGATTATTTTAAAAGATCTATCTTCATTTTGTATTTCATTCAATGAATTCTTCATTTCCAGTATTTCTGTTTGGTTCGTTTTTATTATATGTAGCTCTTTGATAAATTTTTCATTCACATCCTGAATTGTTTTTCTGATTTCTTTGCACAGTTTTCCAGTATTCTCTTATATCTCAATGAGCTTCTTTAAGATCAATATTTGGAATTCTTTATTTGGCATTTAAAGGAATTCTTCTTGATTGGGATCTATTGCTGGACAATTGTTGTAGCCCTTTTGTGTGTCATATTTTCTTGTTTTTCATATTTCCCATATCCTTCCATTGATATCTACGCATCTGATGCAGCAGTCACTTCTTCCAATTTTTTGAATTTCCTTTTATAGGGGAGGACTTTTTCCTGAAGATGTATCTATGGTGTTTCTTGGGTAGGCTACTTTGGCTTTGATTTTGGTTGTATGCAGTAATGTGGTCTCTGTATGATCTCTTCAGTTGGAAACAGTGTCAGTGGTATCTGATTTCCTCAGTGGCTTAGGGTGTGGTTATTACTGGAGGCTGTAGTGAAGTTTTGCTAGGGATTGGGATGCAGGGTGGGAGGGCAATTTTCAAGTTCCAGTGGTGGCAGCAACAGCTGAGTGTGCTTGTCCTCAGGCCTCTGAGTGGCATACGTCGGCACCAGTGTTAGTGAGTACTGGGGGGCTGGTTCTTGGGCCTCCAGATGCCTTGCTTGGATGCTGGTACTAGCACTGGTATACCAGGTTGGTGGGTGTGTTCTCAGGTTCCTGGGCAGTAGGTGTGAAACGGACGATGGCAGTAGCAGTGGCAGAACAACTCTCTATGTCCCAAGCAGTACACACTGGTGTGGCAGTCGCTATTGATGGACTGCATGGGCCACTCTCCAGTCCCGCAGGTGGCACATGCAGGTAGGTGCCAGCTGTGTTGGTAGTAGCTGTGTGGGTGGACCCAACCTCCTGTCCCCAGGAGGGGTGTTCAGGTGTCAACAGTGGTGGACTGGGCTGGGCAATCCATAGTCCTCTAGACTATGTGCTCTGGCAAGGGGAAGGGAGGCAAGATCAAAACCGGGCTGAGCAGGCTTATCCTTAGGCCTACTGATGGTCTATATAGGTGATGGCTATGGTAGGCAGGTGCAGAGTGATCCCCAGGCCCCTGGTGGAATTCTTGGATGGGGGGTAGCAGCTATGCTGCCATCCTGCTCCTGGGGAAGGGAAGGTTGCTTTCAACGGCAGTAGCCTAGGCAAACAGGTGGGGAACATGTGTTTTGCTCACATTTCAGCCACAGTAGTGACAGCCTATGCTTTGCTTGCACTTCAGCCCTGGTGATGGGAGCTCACAATTTGCTTGCACTTCAGGCCCAGTGACAGTAGTTGTGGGTGAGGGACTCTCTCTGGGTGTATGAAAATGTATGGAGGATCCACTGCCAGAGGCAGCACGTTCACTGCCAGTAGCCTGTGCTTCAGCCCTAGCAGCAGACAGCCACAACTAGTAGCAGCTGTAGGCTAGGAATGCCAGTAGGGCTCCAGAGATACGGAGATGCAGCCTCTGTTAGGTTCCAGGACAGTGTGCAGTCTGTTGGGCACTGAGCTCTCAAAATGGCACCTTGCTGTACGTTGCTTAGGATTCAGCAGCTACAGCAAGCACGTGTGTGGGACCCAGGGTGAACTCCCTCTCTGGAACAATGTTGTTGTACAGTCTCCAGGCAGTTTCCTATGTTAGTTTCAGGGCTCACAAGGGTCAAGAGACTCTCCTGTGGCTATCATTGCAGGATTCTTGGTGGGAATGTGGACCACTGGGAGGGTCTCTTGCTTATACTTCCCTGCATTAAGAAGTCTCTCCAAGCTCCCAGATGATTCTGGCTGAACAGGCTGCCTCCCTTCCCTCTCCTTCCTTGCTTCCTTGCTTTAGGTGTTTCCTGGCACTTCTCTTTTGAATTCCAGTGTGCTCTCTTGGATGATCTACTTGAAGTGTGATTATCTACTCAATAACTTGGTTCTTTTTGTGGAAGATGCCTGTAAGAAATGCCTCCAGTGAGCCATCTGGAAGCCCTCTCCTTTTCTGACTTCTTAAGCTGCAGACTTAGCAGTCTTTCATCCTTTTCTAATATAAGCATGTATGGCAATACATTCTCATATAAGTACCATTTTAACTACATTCACAAGTTTTGACATATAACATTTTCATCATCCTTCAGGTTCTTAACATCTTTTTTACTTTCCCTTTGGACTTGTTCTTTGATCCATAAGTTATGTAGAAGTGTGTTGCTTGATTTCTAAACATTCGGGCTTTTCTACTTATACTTTTGATACTGGCTCTCATTAATTATGTTGCGGTCGGAAACCAGGGGTCTGTGTTACACCAATCATTACAATTTGTTGACAATTGCTTAAAGCTGTATCACATAGTCAATTTTAAGAAATGTTTGTGTCTGGCTAAGAAAACTATACACTCTGTAGCTGCTGAGTTCAGTGTTCTATATAGATTTATTAGATCAACTGTACTGCTGCTATCTTTTTTATCCTTACAGAAAACTTTTTAGTTTTATTAATTAATTAATTACTAAGAAAGATATGGTATTATTCAGTGGTAAAATTTGGAAATTTTGTATCTAGGAAGATATAAAGCGAACTGAACCTTTATCATTATATGGTAACCTCCTATCTCTAGAATGATTTTTGCCTTAATGACTACTTTACCTGTTTTTAATATATCTAATCTAATTTTCCTTTTGGTTAGTACTTGCTTACCATATTTTTTCCATACTTTTATTTTCAACATTTCTCTACCTTTATCTTTAGATATGTCTTTTATATGTAACATAGAACTGAATTTTAAAATCTTTATAACCTTTATAATATGCCTATAATTACTGACATATTTGGATTTCTAATATTTTATAATTTGCATTTTTCTACTTTTTCTATGATTTTTCTCTCTTCTTATTGCCTTCTTTGGATGGTTTACTCACTATATTTTTCTCCCTCTACTTCGGAAATTATACCCTATCATTCTATTCTTTTAGTGCTTATGCTATAATTTTTAAACCTACATTTAATTTACTAAAGCCTAAAAAAGCAATGAATTCCTTTCATTCTTCCAGAACAATTCAGGGAGCTTAAAAACACTTAAATATAAGAATGTTCCTCCCAAATACAAGTTATCATTCTTCTATATTTTTGTTCGCTATCATTTTGTTTTTCCCCACAAATCAAATTGTTTTACATTGTCAGTGTTTAGATTTACCCACATATTTACACTTTGCTCATCGTGTCTTCTGGCATCTTGAATCTTCCTTTTGTCATCATTTTCCTTCAGCCTTCAAGTTCACCCTTTAGGATTTCCTTTAGATATGGACTGTTGATAGCAAATTCCATTGGTTTTTCAAGTTCTTCTAAAAATACCTTTATTTCACCCTCATTCTTGAAATCTAATTTAAGGGGCTCTACGATTCTAGATTGAGAATAATTTCTTGAGCATGCTGAAGGGTGCTTGGTCAGAGCATCTAGTCCACCATAATGCTGGAAAGGAAAGTCTCTAATCAGTTGCAACGATTAACCTACAGACCATAGTAAAACAAAGTGGCACATTTTTTGAAATTACAAGACAAAGGAAAGCTACAAGAACTTCTCGGTTCTCAAGAAATGGGGACCCTGTCATACCTCCATTTTGGTAAAGGGGAATCCAAGAAATCTTAGAACTTTAAAAAATGGGAATAACCATCTTAGCATACTTACCATGCTGTTTAGATTTCTTTTTCTTTTTTTTCTTCTTCTTCTGTTTGGGTTTGTAGTGATCTTTGTCTTTCTTCTCTTTTCTTTCCTTGTCCTTTTCTTTTCTTTTACCTAAGAGATAAAAGTGAATACTTCAGTAATCATGACTGATCCTGAGTTGATCCTTTGAGGTTAACCTAAAAGCAGCATTTATGTTTTAATCAGCTATTCCAGTCACCTGCCCAGAGCAGATAGATTCAATAAAACTGTTTCACGTCATGACTCTGGAACTGCTGATTAGCTTACTGGACTATAAGAGGGGATCTTCATTAGCAATGTTGAGAAATCCCAACTACTGATACCTTAAAGTTAATACAGACAGTAGGTTAAAACCGATAAATGAGTAATACACTCAATTTTCTGATGAGACAAGAAGTTAAACTCCATAATTTATAAAAGACTTGACTGACGAGACTTTTCTTTTCCATATATAATTTAATGAGAAAATATACTAGAAGATCAGAAAAAAAAAATTGATGGACTTTTCTTTGGAAAAAAAAAAAAATCAATCCATAAATAATTCCTTCAGTCTGTCAACAGCTTCCCTGTGTGTACAAGAATGAAGGCTAAGAACATGAAGGAAAAAAACTTATTTCATTAAACTATTTTTTCCCAAATTTTACAAAATTCTTTTTCCCAATCATATATACTTAAAAAAAAAAAAAAGATGCTAGAGCAGTATCCTAGAACATATTTCAAATTAAATCATCACGTATATCCTAGTAGTTATTATTCTAAGTCAGAATGGTTCAGCCTATGATTTATCAACCATATTTAACCAACTTTAAGTGACCCAAGCTCCAGTTAGCCAATGTATAGAATAGTTAAGACTATTATCCATTATCTCATCACTTTTAGTCATTACAGCACAAAGGACAGAAAAGATAGCAGAAAATTCAGTAACTTTTTTATAAGGTATGTTGAAGAAGAAAGTCTGAAAAAATTGAGTATCTTAATGTATCCTTTAAGTCTCAACAATATTAGAGGCTTAGTTATAAATAGCTGTAATTTTAGCTAGGGATGGTAAACACAGAAGTTCTCAGAGAAAACTGGAGACTCCCTTTGCAGAAAATACATATAAAACAAGGTATGTATTTAATAAGTCATGTGTCTGGAGCTGACTAACACTAGTAAGTACTGAAACAGATGATCACTTACACCTAAAGAAGCATTAACAGGTAAAGAGTAAGGGGCAGACTATGTCCTCCCTCTCTGTCAAGCTTTATAGTCTTTTGCTTAAAGATTACTTTCTGTTCATACCAAATGCTGTTGAGCTTTTTTCTTCCAATTTCACTTTTTTTTCTGTTTTCGATATTCCTGTGGATTAGGGGAAAAATATGTAAATTTAGTTAGAGTAAAAAGTATGGGATGATGTTTTAAATTACAACTGCCCAGAAAACACTACATACAACTCTCTCCTGAAGGTCTACATTATTTTACGGCCTGAGCTAGTAACAAAGAAGTGAGATTTCTTACTTCAAAAAAGCAATAAATTAAAGATGATTTTTGTTCCTTCAGATTACCCAGGTTCAAATGCTGGTTCCACATTGCTAGCCACATGACCTTGAGAATGTCTTTGTGTTTCAGTTACCTTATCTGTCAAATAGAAGTAAGTATATCTACCTCATACTGTTAAAGGATTATGAGTCAAAATATGTAAAATACTTAGACCAGTGCTTGGTAAATTAACAGCTTTTCTTATTTTCTTTTTTGTGGTAGGATAATAATTTGAGATCAACATTTCCAGAAATAGCATACATATAAGTCTAACCATTAAAAAGAAGTTAAGATAACTGTACTAGGCAATCAGTCAGGATCTACTCTTAGCATCACTACCTTTGGCAATCCAGAAGACCTCAAAATCCATGCGAGTACAAGGTCCATGTACCATTTCTGCTTCTGTGACAGTTATGATACAAATGCTATTCAGATCATCCAAATGAAATATTAAACTCTATATGAAAATACACTGGTTTTCAACAACCTGTATAAAATTTTTAAACTAATATTTAACCTCTTGTTGCCTAAAACAAACTTGTACTTTTGAACCCCATCATGAATGCATTGTTAGGTAATAATAATAGGCAAAATAGAATTATTCTGCACACCATTTTGGCCTATATATAAATGTAAAATACAAAGGCATATTTATAATCTTCATGCCACTGAGGTATTACTGTTTGATAGTCCAAAATACATTTTCAAACCAATATTGTGCCTCAATTACTGTGTAGCTAACTGACACAGATACATTTAATCAAGTTACTCAACTCATATTCAACCATTCCCAATGCTAATATCCATTTGTGGCTAGGGTTAATCTAAGAAAAATACTACAGTGAATTTAAAATACAATTATAGTATATTAAATTATGCTTTAATATCACCATTTACTACTTTTTGATTTTTTAAATCACTCTATAATAGTATGGAAAAAGCTAGCATTTCATTCCTCTTATTTCAAACATTTTACATAATTTAAATTAAACATAACAGAAGTATAACAATACCACTCACTCAAATCAAATGCCAATAAGGCTCTATGTAAGTTTCAAATTTAGTAAGAATATCTCCATTTGTTATAACAGAAAAAATAAAAGGAACATATCCCAATGAATAGAAATATGATTAAATTTCCTTATTATCTATTGAACAAATTGCATCACTTCCTTCTGTTTACTAATTACTGTACCATGAAAACCTTACAAATTTTATGCAATTTTCTTAAAGCCATAAAGCATTCACAATGCAAACAAAACAATGAGGAATGTGCTTTCTAAATCCTCAGTGGTAGTACAGATATATTCAGAAGCAGCATTTGACAATGAATATTCCCTCTCAGGTTCCCATTCCTCTGGAGCACTGAGTCTCCAGGGTGAAAATGCAACAATATTGCTCAGAATCTCCTGGAAGTAAGGCCAGGGAGTCAGATTAAAGGAACTGCCTTACTGGGCTACTATTATTGATTGGAATGTGTGCCACCTCTCAAGGTACTTGGAAGACAAAGAAAATAGTTATGAACAATTGCCCTAGAACACAGAGGTTAGGACAGCAGAATAGCCAGTCATTACCAGAGTGTTTTCAGGAGACCACGTTCTACATTCAGTTTTCACATGTTCTAGTGGTTCCCAAACCTTTAGATTTCATAAATAGTAAAATTTCAAAAGTAAAATTGGGGGACTGACAAATGGTTGTCAACATATTACACAAGTAAGGATATTAAAATAAATATTCATATACGCAATAATGGCAGGACTTTTAAAAATACTCTCACACAAATAGAATAACAATATAAACCTATTATAAAATTCAACAAAAGCATAAATTTAGTTTTACCGGAAGTTCACTATATTATCCTTATTTCACCATGTGTTAGAATTTGGAAACCAAAGAACTAGAATATTAGTTTATAGAATAATAATTTTTAAACTAAATTTTATCAACAGAACATTTTCCTCAAATAAAATAGTATATGGCAGTCTAATATATAATGTAAAAACAAAGCCCAAAAAAACAAATGGAGTTATTTTGATTGAAGTAAGAGAGGTAGATCTCTGAACCACGCCTGCTTGCACACAATTTAAAACTAGTAATGTAGAGTGTTTTCTAAAGCTCTTTCCGGATTGCTAAATATTACAGATTCTTCTGCATAAAAAAGAGGCAATCCCTGACACTCTCCATGGAAACCCCAGCCTCTGTAGAAGCCATGAACATTTGGTGTGGGGGTGGAGGTAGATTACAGAGTCTCCAGTTGTAGTTTTGTTTTGAACAACTCTGGAAAATAAATTGAAAAACAATTTAAAATAAAAAGGCTTTTAAATTATATATGTAAAGTTTATGTAAGATGTTAGGATAAAATTGAAAGCCATTTCAAAACCAGCCACATTGAGATTAGGTAGAGTTTACGACATGCTTTTTTGCACTACTATCTCAGACTAATCCCATGACCTATTTTTGTTTTTTAATGGTGATAAAATGTATTATATTAATCAATCAATAATATAATTCATGGACTCTCTAGAGAGAATTCACTAAGATGAGTCCAACTATCTTAACTACGATGATAAATTTATACAATATTTATTTACATATGCCCACATTTCATTCAAAAACTAATATATGGTAACACTTTGAATGATACTGAAGAAAAGCCTAAGGAATCTCTCATCTAATGCTATCTTAAAACTCACTTAAAACTCAGTGGGCTGCTAACGACCATCCTGACGTTATAAAGATTCAGTCTTCATGTCTATGTCAACCTAACCTTCCAACTCATACTAACAAAAATATTCTGCAATAAAACAGAGGTAAATATTCCCTGATATTTTGCACTAATTTGTTCAAAAAAGAGAAAATGAAGACGTGTTACTGAAATTATTTCTTTCAACATAGAACTAACTAGAAAGGCTTAAAATTATATTCATATAATCTACTAATCCCAATTTTGTCTCTATAGGGGGTACTAAGAATAGAAGTTATGACTTCCAAGAGTAGAAAATTATAAATTGAAAATTAATAATCCTATCATTTCATGATCTTTTCTTTGAAATAAAGTTAGACTCTATCAGATGCACAATACAATAAATAAAACATCAAAATTTTAGAGCCAAAAAGTGACCACAGACAGCATCTACTACAGTCTCCTTACCACATAAATGAAGAACTGAATTTCAAGGAGGAAGGAAGAAGAGGAGGCAGGTGGGCTGCCCCCTAGTACTCCTAGGTCTTAGCAGGCTAAGATCACCTAAAAAGCCATCTCCTTCCCTACCTGAAGCCATGTTTTCTTCCTTTATACCCAAAAGTACTCTATATGTCTCTTCAGGCACTTACCTGTTACATTAAAATATTTATTTGTATTTCAGTTATTAGCTTTGTGTTCCTTCTAGATTTTAAGTTTCCTGACGCAGTTCCCTATCTTAAGAGAGAATTTGAGAAGTGAACAATAGTTATCCCTTGGCCTAAGGTACCTGAGAGCACATAAGCACATATCCTTCTTTTCCAGAAGGACATGTTTTAAAAAACTTGATCCAATCTACCTTCCCAGGTACTAACACAACTAAGTTTTTCTGAGGCTGTATCCCTACCTAAAATTGGTTGGCTCCATGAGATAAAGCATTCCAATAATAATATAAAAAGAAAGGCATCAATTTCTACAAAGGTGCCAATTACTTTTGTTGGTAATCTGGATGGCAATAGTATTCCTAACTTTGGTTAGTTATGTTGGCATCCATCCCAGTGGAAGAATGTACATAGATTAGTGAAAGCTCATTATCTTTACTGGAAAACCAATTAAAAGCAAATTTTAACCCATTAAGAACAGGTGTATATAATAATTGGAGCATTTGTATAATCTAATCAATCCTTTAATGTCACTGCTAAACTCAGCAGTGTGCCCATATCTTGCACATAAAAAAGAAAAAACCTAATTATGTTAAACTATTTCATAATTAATGGCTAAAATCTTCTTCATTTGAAATGCTCCAAGAGTTTTAATTTGACAAAAATAATCCAGAAAATGTCTTTGATACACCTTCTGGTAAATGTTTTCTACAGAAGTTTTAAAATTCAACAGTAACAAAATTTACTTTTAGAATGAATATGGACACCAACCAACCGAAACATATATACACACACACACACACACACACACACACACACACACACATATAAAAGAAACAAAAACAAAACAAATACATAAAAATCTGGCACTTTGACTACAGATGTATGACAATTTGGGGAGCAGACAAAAGTCCAATAAATACTGCAAAACAGTGTAGAGGTGGTGGGTAACAGTAAGGTTAAAAGAGAAAAACATGCAGACCACTTAGAATTTCAATGCAAGTGAGACAAGAGCACAAGGTTTTAATCAAAAGGTGCCCAATTAGAACATGACCTAAATTCCACTATTCCCTCAAAAAATAAAAAATTAAAAGGTGTCACAGAAACAAATTAGAATTTCACCTCCCCCCTTTCAAATACTATGTTCAACCCTCTAACAAACTGACTTTCAGTAATTAACATTTAAAACCATGAATTTCCTTGATGTAAGCAATTAGAGTTGCCAGCCATTGTGCAATTAAGCTCACCATATCCAGATGATCCCTGCTCTTCCACAAATCCACAAATTCATCGTATTATAAATCTAAACTTCTCTATACCTTTACTTTCCCAGAAAAGAGTCTTACTATTTTTACTTTTCCAATAGTTACTGCCAATATTTAAAAAAGAAAAGAATATTGGTGTGCCTTCCCGTAAGGCGATCAGCTGCATCTCCACGAATACACTAGAAATTCCAAAATAAAGACTAGGGTAATACTCTGGTTAGAAGCAAAATCATGTGAGTCAAGGATTTCCATGCACGATCACTACCTTGATCTTTGAGGATACATACTCTGGCTAACACAACACTGTTAGTTATTACATGGCTACTTATATTGGTCTATAGTTCAGTCTTGCTATTATCATTAGAATAGATGTATTTTAAGGAAAACATAGGTACACATGCACATCTGAAAATAATTTTCCCTACGGATATACTACATCATAACTTTAGCATATTTTTCACACATTCAATATAGTAATAAATTCCAGATTGTTAAAAACTACATAAGACTTTTCTCAGGAAAAAATATCTCAAAGGGTCAATGATAATTCGGAAATCTGTGGGAAAGGGGGAAAGAAAAATTAATTACTGTAAGGAAAGACTGGCCTTAGAGAGTCAAAAGATAATGGGTCAAACTTGAGAAACTATAAAAAAATGTTTCAAAATCTATAAATGCTCAGATTTGGGCTTTTTAAAAAAAAAATAAGGAAAGACTACCATGTGCAAAATAACTTCAACCTTTACAGATACAATGGAATTGTAAAAATTGTACATTTAATATTAGTAACATTTTTACTTTGGAAAGGTGGAACGAGGCAAAGACAGTAAACTAAAAAATAAGTATATGTTTCCTAAGTTACTTCAATCTTTTATTTCAATATATGCCACCACTGGAAAAGAGCAAACTCTTATTTTATGCTTCATCCAACAAGCAGATGAAGTGGTTTCAGGGAAGATGCTGTTAAATACAATTATCCCCAATACACTTGGCTGCAATCTGCAATCTGCTTTATGTTTTTCTCTACCTCAGAACTGACTCAATTCAGACTTCCTGCACCCATGTGATAATAAATTAGTAATTTAGTAGAAAGCAACTGAAACTAGTAGTTGGCTTTTTTTTCTTATATGTACTCTTTGGATGAGGTTGTAATTCTATAAAACTTCTAAATAAAACAATGTAACCATATAAAGGAAATATGAATTAACATTAGATTTAAAATGTCAACTTGATAAAATACCTCCAAATGCTTTCAGTTTGCAATAAGTGTCACAAAATCTTCCAAAAAATGTATTATTAAACATTGTTGATTTTACATATTCGACTCTCCAAATAACTTTACAACAAATTACATTCAGTTTGGGGGATTCTGCCCCCAAATTTTGGATTATATTTAAGATATAGATATATAGTTCACGGCTTCTTAAATATTAAATTCTATTAAAATCCTTAAACCTAAGCCTATAAATATTTTCTGGCTTCAAAAGTAAGAATTTTTATAATTATTTAGCTCTAATATTTCTATTTAGTAGAAATAAGGATATAAAAAAGAAGCAGGGAAAAGGAAGTAGACTAAAGTGACAAGTATGTCCAGGGAAACAGATCATAAAATGATCACACGAAAGAACTTCTAAACAGACAGAGAAGCTCTATCTTCCATAAATGTTACATAAAATTATTTATGAAAAGCAAGTATATACAAATTGCAATAATTCGGTTAAACATCAAAATGTTTATACCCAGTAACAGCCAGCCTAGCCACTTGAGTCTTTTTACCTGTTGTTGGAGCTCCTCTTCCATCAGTCATTGCTTTGGAAGGAGGATTTATAATCATCTGTGTATCTTCCTTTTCTGCCCTGGAACATTCATTATGATAAGAGGAATCTGGAGCTAGTGGTGCTATAACTTCCGAACCACGACTTAAGTCAAGAGGGAGACAGGGTCCCAGCTTCTCAAGTGGCAAATGTGCAACATCAGGCACTGCACAAAATAAAGAATGTAATATATTATCAACACAGATAAATAGCTCAGTTAACATCAACGTGGATTAAAGTGTTACATAGGTCAAACAGTGCCTGGCACAAAGAAGGCACTCAATAAATAAACAAAGTGCTTCTAACTCCAAAAGATGCAAGATGTAAGGAGAAAAAAACAGGAATTTCTTAATATACTAATAATCTTTATCTCTTAGTTTTTTTCTTTAGCTTCCTTTATGTTTGGTTCTATAGGAAATCAATATACATTACCCGCTGGTACTGAAGACTCTTGCTGATTTTGAGAACTGATGGAGAATACTTTCCCATCAGTGGCTGGAGAGGGAGAAGAAACCTTTTCTACAGAATCATCAGGCATGGGTAAGGTGGCTAAACGCTGGGATCTTCTTCTCCGCTCGCTATGCTTGAAAGGTCTAGGGGGATTCACAGGCTGTGGAGGACCTAGAAAAAGATCTTCAATGTTCACGAAGCAGATACATACCAGGATCATCTTAAAATATTTAAGGAGATAAATGGGAAAAAGGATTCATATTCTGCCCTCTGATGATGTTATAAGATATCCACAAGGAATGGCATGTTCCAAAGGCAATCAAAGGCAAAAATTGTGCCCTCATTCAGAAAATGAATTAATCAAAAATTCTAAAACCTTCTAGAACTAAAAGAAAATGACATGGAACATTAATTTCAAGTAGCTCCCCCAAGTGACAGACTATAGTTAATTGTCTAATTGCAGATTATTGTGGAAATTGCCATGTTTCCTTTGGGAAAATAGTATCTTTATGGCAAAAGATAAAAAAAAGATACATATATTCCTTTTGCTACATTACAAATCTAGAAACTCTAAGGAAATAAAAAAGGCAGGGGCATAGTGACATACATTATAGAGTTAGTGCTTAACTTTACTTGCCAAAGTAAAACTAACGCAAATAATTTTATCTCATCATCGTTCCCCCAAATGGAGTCTTATAAATATATATCTGGGCCTGATTCATTAAAAAAAATTGAATATACAACTTTATATACTGATTGTGAGCAAACTTTATATACTGATTGTGAGCAAACAATGAGGATTTTTAAGATTATGACATTGCTTTTGCCCTCACATGTGTTTTTTGCTTGTTTTTTAAAAATAACTAACTTGGTGAGTCATTTAAGCATCTTTTAACAATTTAACATAAATACTTGTAAATGTATGTCTTTTTTAACTTATAGATTTCTTCTTTCTACATGGCATATAACATGATCAACTATTTAGAACAGGCAAGATTCCACAGGCCAATATATTCATATTAATTTAGAAAGAGAAAATAAGAGTGTTCTAAAGAAGCTGATGTTTGGGTAATTTAAGAGTAATTTTATAACAATCAAAATGAAAAGACATGCTGATAACTAAAAAAAAAGAAAGAATAAAATTCAATTGTTATAATACTATGGTTATAATACCAAGATATAAAACAATTTCAAAATAAAATGCTTATGTCATGTGACATTCCAGTGACTACTAATAAGGTTATTTCATGATAAATGCTGTAATGAAATGAAGCTCATGAGGAACACTTGAGTTTTTGTGTTCCCATCCTTTCTATCCATTAAAAAGAACAAAACAAAAACAAAACCTGATCAAAAGTGAAAAAATGTGGTTTAGTAGAAAATATGGCAACTGAATGGAAAAAAGGTTAATAGGTTTAATTAATAAATGTCTTTTCAATGCCAGTATCTTTAAATATTCTGAAAGATATAATATGGGATAGTTCATAAGGATATGTGTTATATTCATTTACTAATCATGTTATTACTTCATTTGTTGTATAAAGAGCAAAACAAAAGTATCATTTACCCAGTGACTTTCCAGATAACTTATTCATATGTCTCTAACTTAGCATACTAAAGTACTATGAGAAACTCAGGGTCAACACAAATCTTGTCTTATGCATATCTAAATCCATGTTGAAATGTTATATTTAAAAAGATAAATTAACTCTTGAAAAATTAGTTGTACTGAAACAGTAAAATCCTTAAAAATACAATCAAGGAGGTATTCTTCTTTCATCAATAAGATTAAACCGAAGTCTACACTAAATATCAG